>CM021105.1:517633823-517649928 GCA_007115665.2 Sequoiadendron giganteum | reverse complement strand
CTAAAATCTATCTTCAAATAGTGAGAAGTGATTCATGATGATGTAGGAAGGTGTAGTTCTTGGCCACTACATTTCCCACCACAGAATTCAAGTTGATCCTACAAAATTGAGGTAATTAATAATTTGCCTATACCTACAAAACAAAAGAATGTTAGAAGTTTTTTTGGACATGTAGGATATTATAGGAGTTTCATCAAATATTTTAGCAAAATAGTAGCACTACTGTACAGTCTCCTGACTAAAGATGTTGAGTTCCAATGGACAAAAGGCTGTGATAAAGAATTTTTTGATTTAAAGACAACTTTGAATCATGCTCCTATACTTAAGGGACCTATTTGGGAAATTCCTTTTCACATCCATACAGATGCCTCAAATTATTCCATAGGAGGAGTCCTAGGACAAAAATAAGGATCAATTGAAAATTCCATTTATTTTGTTAGCAAAAACTTGCAAGGAGCTGAATTCAATTACACGGTAATACAGAAAGAAATGTTGGTAGTAATCTACTCCCTGAATAAATTCAGGCACTATATAACATGCTACCACATCTTTATGCACACTAATCATACAACCATTAGATATCTCATGAATAAACCTATGATATCAAGAAGGTTAGCCAAATGGTTGTTGTTGATGCAGGAGTTTGACATAACTATTGTGGAAAAACCAGAGAAGTCCAACATTGTTGTAAATTTTATTTCAAGACTGACCATATCAAAAGACACTCAAGCCATCGATAACTCATTTCCTGATGAGCATATATTCTTCATTAGTGTGCAGACACCCTAGTATGCTGATATAGCTAATTACCTTGTGATAGGGAGAGTTCCTCCTCACTTCTCCCCAAAAGAGAGAAGAGTGTTGATTGAAAAATCTTTCCCTTTTTCATGGATAGATAGATGCCTGTTTTATATTGGACTAGATCATGTTATGAGAAGATGTGTGAAGGAAGATGATATCTATGAAATTCTACATGCATGCCATGATGAACCCTGTGGAGGACATTTTACAGCCAAGAGGACATCAATGAAAATTTTGAACAAAGGATACTATTGACCTACACTCCACAAATATGTAGGAAAATATACAAGATGTGATAGATGCCAAAGGATGGGTAGGTCAACCAAGTCAGATGAGATGCCACTCTACCCCCAAGTAGTAGTCACTCCCTTTGAAAAGTGGGGGTTTGGATTTTTTGGGACCTATTGATCCCCCATCAAATGGTAAGTTATATTTTGGTATGCACTAATTATGTAACTAAGTGGGTAGAAGTCAAAGCCATGAAGCATGCAAGAGACAACAAGGTTACAAAATTTCTTTATGAAGAAATTTTCACACAATATGGAGTCCCCAGAGAAATAGTGACTGATCAAGGAGCTCAGTTGACCTCAACACTTGTTACAATACTATTTAATGAATATAACATAAGGCCCAAAAATTATACTCCTTATCACCCTTAAGAAAATTGACAAGTTGAGGTGACAAACAGAGAGATTGAGTCCATCCTAGCCAAAAATATGGATATTCATATAAAGGATTGGGAAAATAGATTATCAGAAGCAATTTGGGCTTACAGAACCACCTAGAAGACAACTACAGGCTTCACCCCATTTGAGCTACTATATGGGAAGACAAACATGATGCCCATCGAATTCGAGCACAAGACTCTCAGAACTACAATAGAGTTGGGATGGAAATTTATGAGGCATAGAAAGAAAGGATCATGCAACTGAATGATTTAGATGAGTTGAGGAAAACAACCTTGCAACATAATGAAGTTGTGCAAAGTCAAAGAGTCAAATGGCATGAAACATTTATCCTATGGCTAGGACCATATGAAGTTGTTGAGGTCTTTCCCAATGGAGCTATTTAGCTCACCACCATTGACCCTGTTAGATTCAAATTAATAGTCAATGGGCATCGTATCAGGTTGTATCACAGGCCAACTTCCAAAGAAGATCTCTTGCAACAATTCATCCAACATGCAACACCCGAGCATAGTTCCTGTAGCCGAATATTTCTTGCAGCCAAAGGCAGTGGACCTAGTGTCCCTCCTTCTAGCTAATTAAGGTATGTATTTGGCATAATAAGGACTTCAAATTTTGTAGAAGTCCATTTCTTCACCCATTTTCCCATCTGTCCATCTGTACCACCTCTCTCTTCCATCACTTTAGTCCACCTCACACCATTCCACTTCATCATCATTAATTTCTCAATTATTTCTTAAAAAGGTGAATGGTACTTTCTCCATGATCATTGTAATGAATCCTCTACACAATCATGTTTGTACAAACTCAGGTATGTGCGCATTAATTTCATTCTTAATTATCTTTTAGAGCGTTTCATTTAATCACTTTACGTTAGTATGGACGTTCACATAATTTTTATAACCCACCTGCCAAATTACCACTGCCATCTCGCTTGTGTGGACACATGTCCAAATTTAGGTTGGGGGGAGGGGTAAGAAAGATGCAGATATATTGCCACATGTCAGTCCATGATTGTCTGTGTTAGAAAATCTTGTTGAACTGATTTAAAATATGCAATAAAAGACGGCTCGCATGTGATGTGACACTAAACTGCCACCGTCATTTCCTTCATCATGACTCCCTTTTATTACCATTCCTTTCCATTATTGACCCTATCATAATCTTGGAATGCAAATGGTAATTGGTAAAAATAGAGTGAAAAAAATTCAATCGACAATTCAACTACAAAGTGAGCAAAAAGGAATTTTCTTGCAGACGATAATTAAAGAAGGGAATTTTGCAAAGCGACAGATTGATTACAAACAATGGGAGGCAGACTCATTCGAAATGAGCCCTCAATTCATGATTCTTTATTGCAAGATGCATTGTGCCTGACCGAATTTCAAAATTGTGGCTGGTTGGACTATTTCCTGAGGCTAGATGGTTTTGATGAAGGTATTGCATTAGAGTTCACCTAGACATTTTCAAATGGAAAAGCCATAGTAAAAGGATTAGAGGTTGTAGCAACTAAGGAAAAAATTGCAAAATTTTCAGAGTTACCAGCTGACAGTGAACCTTACCCTATTTCTAGAGACACCAGGTCAGCCAAGGCTATATTCACGATACATGGTGACCCTCCAATCATTATTGACAAATAGGGTGCTAAAAGAATCTCTTTGCCTGAGCCATGGAAGTAGACAACCGTTTACATTATCAGATATATCACTTGTGAGGGTCGATTGTCAAACCTGCATTTGGTGTATTTCAAATTGTTGAGTCATATGAGGCACGAGAGGAGGATGAATGTTCCCAACATCTTGTACAACCTTCTCTCCATCATGGCAAAAGAAACTCAAAAAGGTAGGGACAACTTTGTCTCCCACCATTGTCTAATTAAATTGTTGGTTGTAAAATCTCTACATGATGCAACACCTAGAATGACCTGGGAGAATTTTATTAAAGTTGATCAATTTAGACCTGAGCAATTGCAACCTAGGGTTTCACCTCAGATGCGTAGGTCTAGCAAAAAATTAAGCATAGCTAAAGACACCCCATGTGATTTAGCCTCAGGTGTTGACCTTGGTGTGAATCCTCCTATTGAAGAAAGGACTATAGATGTTAGTTCCTTTGATACTGAGCACTATGAAAAATAAAATTCTTCATCAAATTTTGATGGTGATGATGTTCCACTTGAAACTATAATAAGAACTAGGGCACATAAGAGGGACTAAGCAAAAGCAAGGAAAGGAAAAACACAACCTGTGCAAAGAGAGGTGCCAAGTCCTAAGAAAAGAAAGGTTGGAACTATTCATCTTGCAACCAAAGAAAAATGTAAGAGCCCTCTCAAGAAATCAAAACTGGCTGTTGATATGCCTTTGTAGAAAAAACCCTGAGCTTGGTGGGACATCGCGTGAGAGAATTGAAGCTCCAATGGAGCCTGAAAATGTAGAAGAAGAAAATATATTTGATAAGGTAACAAAAATGACCCTAGAGGATCTTGTTTCCCTTGTAGAAGAATTTGGGAATCGAGAACATAAAGAAAATCAAGAGTTCCTGCAGCAAAACCAACAAATAGATTAGGAGTTCCTATAACAACTGCAAGAATGAGAACAAGAGGCCTTGCAACAAGAGGAGGAAGGAGAAATTATACCTCTACAACCTAAAGTAGTGGGACATCTTGAACCTATGCAAATAGTTTTATATGGGGAGCAACCATCCACAAAAACCCTGGTAGGAATCCATAACCCTTCTAATTTTTTAGTGCATGCATCAATTTTGAATTTTTGGAAAGAAATACAAAGAAGAATGGAGGAATAGAAAAAGGAAAAGAAAATATTGAAAAGGGAAATCCAAGAGAGGGATGAGATTATTGAAGAAAATAATGAAGAGATTATATTTTTGAAGGAGAGGGCAAGAGATATTGCAACCCTAGTGCCACAAATTTTAGAATGTAGAACCCCTCCAAGGGTTTATTCTCTACACTTGAAAGAGAAATATCTCTCTTTTAAGTTAAGAATTATCTCAGGTTTGAAACCCTCCATTGAAACTCCTACTGGATTTTTCAATGATTATAGGATTGGCTCCCTTGAGATGAAAAAATTATAATGTGAATTTTATCTACACAATTTTGATGTAACTAAAGACCAAGATTGGAACCCGTTGCTTTATGTGGGGGATATCCAATCGAGAGCATTAATGTATTGGGTACAAAATAAGATTAGCTAGGGTGAACAATACAATGCTTATAAAGGGAAGGAATCCAATATTCCCCTGACCATTAGGGCTGAATCAAGGAACCCCAATGACATTTACACAGACTGGAATAGAATGTTTTTCAGGGCGATCTATGGTAACAAGATTATGCCTTGGATTGAGGTAGTTTACAGTGAGTATGAGGTGGAAACAACAACAAAAGAGGACACTATGAGAGGATACCTATCCCAAAAATGGAACACATTAATTGATGAGTTGAAACAAGCCGAAATACATTCCATCCACAACTATGTTGCAACAATAAAAAAAATTGAAAGGTATATCTAGCTTGGGAGAACAAAGGGATGAGAATGGCTTCCCTTGACTTTTCAGTTGCCTATCCTCATGTGGCTTGTACCAAATTTCAGGTTCTACCGATATGACATTGTTGAGGAACATGAAAGAGGGAGGATACTTGACAAGTTGGGAGGATTTTACTGGAGCCCTGATTCGCCCACAACAGACACTGATATTGGATAATTATCAGTTGAATATTTCAGAGCCTTGACCAAGCAGAAGCATAACTCTTCCCCTGCTAGAGGACCAACAAAATGTTAGGTTGAGGGGAGTGATGAGTATAGTTTTTGGTCTAGTTATGGATAGAAGCTATTATTTATTTGCTAAAGTTACCATGGAATTTGATATTACATGCTAATAATTTTATATAGTTTCTATGAAACCATAAGACATTTGGGATTAATTCCATTTCTGCCAGTTTTAATCATATTAACCTATTATGTGGACTATCTATATTAATCTTGCATGTAGTTGTAGACACCTAAAAATGACCTAGGCCTGCAAACACTATTTTACCACTTTCCATCCTAGCATAATTATGACATTTTAATTATGTCTCTAACCCACCTTCAACTATTAATTAAATAAGTTCACGATTATTTAATTAATTCATAATCTTTCATTCTTCATGATTATTAAATAAATAAATCTGATTTATTTATTTTAATATGTCACTAATTATCAAAGTCTTCTAATAATTAAATAAAGACATCAATTTATTTAATTAATCCTTATCATTAATGTCCTCCTGATTATTAAATTAGTATATTTTAATATATCTATTTAATATGTCACTAATTCCTAAATCCTCTCTTAATTAAATAAATTCATTTATTTATTTAATTAATTAACTACTTCTTCTAAATTAAATAATTATTTTAATTATTTAATTATGGCATGTGACACTTCTATATTTTTAAATAAAACAAATCATTTAAAAATATCTCACTAATTCTTCATTTAGTAATTAATTTCAAAAATCAATTACTAATTACCTCACAAAATCTTCTATTTTGAATTATTTTTATTCAAAAGGGAAATATTCTTCTACAAATCAAGTAATTTCCAAAATTATTGATTTTCTAAAAACTCATCCTCTTGTCTTCTGATTTTTACTAATTTCATTTCCACTGTCACATTCAGTCTGGATTTAATTAATTTAATTAAATCTTATTTACACCTATGGGTATTTTGCCCTAACCCTAATTGAGGTTGCCTTATTGAATCTTGACCTTTGATTTTAGGGTATTCATCAATCTCTCATCTTGTCCGTCCATTTAAGATTGCATTTTCTATAAAATGACAATCTTGATTTCATTTTTGGGATCCATGATCATTTGTTTACACTTTTACTATAGGCATTCTTCTCATCTAGGCTTTGATATTCATTATTGCTTGCATTTAGGATTGAGTTTCTATTTTGCATAGTGAATAGTTTAAATCCTTCAAATAGCTTTGTTAAAATTAGACATTTTAGAGTGTGCTCACAAATATGAGGGCATTTCATCATCAATAAGAAGCTTAAGAAGGTGCAATAGAAGTTAGACATGGAGTTAGTAAATGGGTGAGATCTTATTAGTTCTTCCATTTATTTCTTTATTATTTCCAATGCATTCTATTGTGATTATTTAAATTAACTTGCAGGTACAGCTAACCATTTGAATTCAATCTTGTAGGATTTTTAGATCATTACATTGGTGAACCTGACTTCCTAACACGATTTTGCAGGTTTCGTACGGCTCCAGATTTTTTTTTTTTGTAGGTCTAGGGTACGGAATGATGCAATTGCTCTGTCGCAACGCATTTGCGTTCGTGAGTGACACATACACACTATTGCCTTCAAGCGATGCATTCGACCGGAAGTGATGCATTTTCCAAAACCGAGCCACATCTGATTTGCTGAACTGCAGGTAACTGGTTAAAAAAGATCATTTTTTTGGTTTTTTTATGTAAAACTGGATCCGACGCGACCGCGGCCAGTATTTTCAACTTGATCATTTTTTTTTCTTTAAGGATAAAATGAACCAATCCTAGGGTAGACACAAGTAAGGATTAAATCTATCAACCCTAGGATAGACATTTTGTTTAATTTGGGAATTTATCAATCTAGGATAGTCACCATACTTACTGCTGTTTAAAGTAGAATAAACCCCATGTTTTCAGTGAAGCAATATCTTCACCTAGAGTAAAAAATCTTTCATTTGGGGTTTAAAATTGAACAATTGTTTAGTGTGCTTGTTTGGATAATAGGTATATGCTCTCCCCTTTACTGGGTGATCAAAAATCCAAACCTATCCATTTTATTTCATGCATTTACTGCTTTATTATAACCTTTAGAAGGCTTGCCGTAGTGGGAAAAAGTACTCACCCTACGGGAACGACCTAAGTGGGAACACCTAAAGCCAAGGTTTCCAACCCACTATAATCAAAAGCAAGTTGTTGATGAAAATCCAACTTGACAGTAGTTGACAGGATAACCATCCCCAAAGCCTTTGTTCTAAAGGTTGGGAGCTCTCTCGAGGGAGTATATCCATTGCTACACTGAATGGAAAGACTTACTAAGAACCTAGTGTAGTAGCCAGTTGTGTCAGTAACTAGACATCCTTTCAATCACGGTGCAAGGGGAGGGAAGAATCTCCCCCCAAGACACTCACCATATAATCACCACAGATTGTTTGCTCAGGGGATTCGGTATCCACTTCCGTCACGTTGAGTATGCACCTGGAAAAGACAAAACCATAGGCGCCCTCTAGGGGGTGAAAAGGCTGTGTGAGTCGATGTGATTTTAAGATGTGGGCTATGATTGCGAGGATCACCCACTTGAATTTTAAGAGTGAGTCTGTTTGAACAAGCATTTCATATTTTTTGATTTCTGTGTTTGCCAAGAATTCTTAAAAATAAAATAAAAATCTTCAAACAAATTACACAATCACAAAAAATTGGTCAAAAACTACAAACTGTGTTCGAGTTTTTCCCTAAAATCGCATATTGCGACACAAGCGCTCTGCTGCACCGCATTTGACATTTTAAAAACCGCATTCACCTTGATGAGCCGCATTTGAGCCATCGGGAGCCACATTCACTCTGTCAAGATGCAATCGACAATTACAGAGCCACATTTGCAACCAGTGAGCCGCATTCGGTTAACTAAACCACATTTGCTGAACACAAACCCGCATTCGTAACACTATGTCGCATTGGACACTTCCTGAACCGCATTTTCTTTGTTGCACCGTATTTGCTAAAAACTGCAAAAAATTCTTTATTGTCAAAATTAGAAAGTTCACAACCTATCTCCAAGTCAATCAGATCTTTCTTCACTATTACAGTCCAAACCAAACTCTGACTTGCTCAACTTTCCCTCAAACAATTGCATATTTAGATACCATTTTAGGCTCATAATAGGTCACTTTCATTAGATTGCATTGGTAGCTTCACCACCTCCTTAGACACTCACTTTGGCAGATTTTAGGAGTTGACTCTTACCATTCATTGTCCAAACTTTGCATTCATCAATAGGTTATCATTGGACCCAATTACCTTTGTCATTTTGTCAATCCTTTGGTGAATTATTTCCCACTCAATAGTCTAGTGTGGAAATTTCACTTTGTCCTAGTTATAGTCCTTCCACGGTCCATTGGCTTTCCAAAAGTTGAATCATAGCAAAAACATTGTTTGTCCAAGTTTGTCCTCTTTAAGATCTCTCACTAGTAAGTACATCTTAAGATCACTTATTGCATATCATTTTAGCATCTCCATCTAGTGTCACACCACTTGCATCCACAAGTCTTTTTTATAGCATCATTTTAAAATTCCAAAAAACAAAAAAACATAGTCTCATATTTAGATCATTTTCCTCCATCATTCCAAGTTGAGCAAAACTTTGTATGGTTGAAACTAGACTGCAGAAAAAGAAGACTCATGGATTCCTTTGGACAAGACACCAACTTTCTCGAATTCACAACTGGCATGGATTCATTCCCTAATGCCATGAACAATCCTTGTTTTGACATGGGAAATTCCACAATCAATCCTTTTAGTGAGATGAACATACCATCATCTCCCTCACATATTTTTGAACCATTTTTCCGACGGGATCAAAATGGGGATGTCTTTGAAGAAGACATATTAGTTGTCACTCAACATCCAGAAGTTGTTGCTTTTGTAGAAGAAGTAGTCTTAAATGACTCTTCTAGATTCCTAGCTATGCTCCTTGACCAAGGGGCTAAGTTACCAAAGGGATTTGACCTTAACACTCTTAGAGCAACTTCTCCCACTCCAACATCATACAATTCATCCATGGGAGCATCCTCATAGAATGTCATCAACACACTCAATTATACCTCCCTTGGTCATACCACTACCACAACCAATACAACATCTATTGGGGGATCATCTTCCCCAACCAACAACACATCACAATCCATCCCCCAACAAACATCCACCATTCCTTCACAAACAATGGGGGCAACCACATCAAACCTCTTAGGAACTACATCTAGTTCCATGAGTACATTAGCAAACCTACTATTAGGTTCTTCAAGTGCCATTGCAACCAACTCATCTAACCCATTTGGGAGAAATAAATGAAGAGTTTTCATCCAAGGCACCCAATCCACTTCATCACAAGTCAACACTAGCATTCCTATGACCCAAAACACCAACACTCCTCAAGGTCAAAATCTTTTATTTGGGCAAGGCAATCAAGGCACACAATCATACACTCCATTTGGGCATCAACAAGCTCAAAATAAACAAGGCCATCAATCCTTCACCCCATTTGGCAATCAACAAGGTCAAAACCAGCAAGGGCCTCAAATCCAGTCCAATATGGCAGGATATCGCATTCCCACTTACGCTTCTCAAGTCCATACGCAGTAGCACATCCCTCACCATAACAATCATTTCCAACAACCACCTAATCACAACACTCATTTCGCTCACCGACAACCCATTCCAAATCATAACATCTCATCACAACAATAGGGGACTCAAGCTGCCCCTATCAACAATATAGGTGATGCTACCAACCATCCAATGGTAGAAGCACTCACTCAACAACTCGCTGCTCTTCAAACACAAGTGGAGACCTTGCAACAATCCAATAAAAAGTCATACATGTCACATGACTTGTGTCCTTATCCGTTTGACACAACTTTATATATGCCACCATTTCCTCATGGATATGTGGTCCCTCATTTTCCCAAGTATAAAGGCAAAAAAAACCCCCTTGAACACATAAGGGAATTCACAACTAGTTGTATTGACATTGCTTATGAGCAAACTTATCTCATGAGACTCTTTTCTAGAAGTCAAGGAGGTCATGCACTAGAATGGTTCTCACTCTTGCCTAAGGGAATAAAAACTTGGGATGAACTGGCAAACAAGTTTATCGAAAACTATGCTTACAATATCGACACAGACATTGACATCACCTCCTTATGCAAACTTACCCAAGAGGATGCAGGAGAGACTTTCATTCCATTTTTTCAAAGATGGAGAACCTTAGCAAGTAGATGTCCGGTAGAAATACCCGAAAAGGAGAAAGTAACCATGTTTGTGCAAACTCTCCTTGGACCAGTAAGGTATGGATTACAACTACATTATTGCACCACTTTTGTTGACCTTGTTGAAAAGGGGGTTCAACTAGAAAAAGCCTTGATTGCCAAAGGTGAACTGAAATATGGTGGCAAAACCATCAACACAACCACCAATAATAACCCAAGTAGCTCAAACGATAAAAAAAAATACTGGGTTAAGAACAAACACATCACAAATGATAGTGTAGTTGATGCAAAAACCATAAATGCAACAGGTCATGTACTCACAATCAAAGGAGTACAAATCAAAACGCACCTGTAACTACACCAACACCAACTGCCAACGCTCTCCAAAACAATCATACACAATCTAATCAAAGGCAGTTGCGTCAACCACAACAGTTCCAAAAATGCACATACACCCCATTGGGTGAACCTATCGAAACTGTCTTAAAGAAACTTCTTCAAAATGGTGTCATCACATTGGAAGAGCCTAAACCGTAGGACCCTGGTCAATTCAAGCCGTCATGGTGGAATGACAATTCATTCTGTGATTACCACCGTGCCAAAGGGCACAAAACTTCCTCTTGTCGCCAATTGCAAAATCTGGTGCAAGATCTCATAGAGAACCACACAATTGAGTTAGGTGGTCAATCTTTTTCATCTAATGCAAATCATACCATACACAAAAACCCACTGCAGGATCATGGTAAAGCATCCTTGTCTGGCACAAAGCATACAAACAATCAAGCCAATCATATATGTCCGGCCTATAATACTACTCATCCAGCATACAGTTATCCTGATGGTACTATTATTAACAATCTTCGCGCTGCTAATGAAGATGAATCTGTTAATACCATCAACATTAAAAGAGCCCTAGAATGCAATGTGACTACACGTAAAGGCAAAGTCACTATCCCGGGTCCTTCTGCCCGTCAACCAAAGATCACCATACCTGCTCCATCCACTAGACAATCCACCCCAAAACCGGAGTTCAACATTGTTGAGCAGTTAAATAGAACACCTACCCAAATATCCATTCTTGAACTACTTCGTATTTCACCCACTCATATGGCCATCCTCGATAAAATACTACAAGATTCAATCGTCCCAACCAACATCGATGTTAACCATTTTGAGACCATGGTCGGATACCTAAATTCACCTCACCATATCACCTTTTCAGATAGCGACTATTCCTCACCCAAGCCATTAGATAACGATGCCCTCCACATCGAAGTCTTTGTCCACAAGCATAAGGTTCGACGAGTCCTAGTAGATGGCAGAGCAGGATTGAATATCTGCTCTCTGAAATTGGTCAAAGCTCTTGGTTTTTCTGAGGCATGTGTAGATGCTAGCAAAATCATCGTCATCAAAGCATATGATGATGAAGAACGCACTTCTAAAGGCGTTATTACAATTCCACTCCGAGTGGGACTGGTCATCATAGATACCACATGCCAGGTCCTAGATCGTGATATCCACTATAATATATTACTTGGTCGCCCTTGGATTCATGCTTTAAAGGCAATTCCATCCACGAACCACCAATGCCTCAAATTCCCTTTTGATGGAACTGAGATCACCATCCCAGGCAATCCTGATCCATTCCAATACTGTACCAACTTGCGCGCTACTGCTGAGCACCAGGTGCCCATCAATTGGGAAGCCTCATCTTCCATCGCATCCAAATACATTGACCCAATGACAATTACAAGATCATCCATTCTGTCATCTCCTACCACACCATCTCCATCGACTTCCATCCCAAGTAAAGATATTCAGATCCAGGACCTTGGTTGTGGAGAGTTCAAGCTAAATACGGCTTACTGTATAACCGCAATACCGAAGCCACCAAAAGTCTATGGTAGACCTTGTTTTGCATTCGAGCCCAAAGTAACTTTCAACGTTCCACCAAAAAGTGTTTTTACACGGTGGGGTGATATGGGTGATGAAGACATCATTGACATGGATAATTGGATCTACAAAGACCCAACAGAGTTATCTCCACTACCATTGCATCTTTATGGCAAAGGATATGATATATGCAAAGCCCAAGGTTTTGATGGGACAAGCGGCCTTGGAAAGAATGACAATGGAAGAAGGGAACCTATTATTATAATGGCAAGACCAAGATACATAGGGCTAGGGTTCAACCAACTCAGAACTGACGATCAATGTATCTATGAATTTTCAAGTAAGGACGTAAAGGCAATAGAAAGTGTCGGGACAAGCGAAGAATCCCTAACCGAAACGGACTCAAATGAATGGGAATGGGGATCTGACAAAACCGTCAGTGACTATGACATTGATGAACTATTCTTTGAACCTGGCCAACCTTCCTTTGAAGAACGATTCCGCCAGCAATATAACATTGACCCTATTGACCGACATTCTAAAGATAAGAAATGGGTAAGCATTCCTTGGAACCCAGAAGAACATAAAGTGTCGTCAGCAATTCCTGAATTTCCCACCCCATTCCTAAGCCCACCCATGAGCCCGACCTATATGAGCCCATTATCCATGCTTCTGAAATGCCTACTACTAGTCACGATGTTGATAATTTCATCCCATATTATGATTTTGAATTTGATTCATCTAACTCAGAGTATGGACCATCCATTGCATCGGACACAGAAGTGGAAATTGAAAACTTTGCCTTTACACTTGAGGCATCAATTTGCACACTTTCCACATCATCCCCATCCTTCACCAACACTGATGATGGAATCCCCCTTGTGTACCCACAACTAATCGACTGGGACCAACAAGATCCACCGATGATGGACATATTTCAGAATGACGAGGCAATTACAGAATTCATGGGACTAAGAGAAGGTATTCCATGGGGGGATCACAAAACAGGGTTCTCCATTGATCTCGATTGTGCAGCTTACTTCGGGGAGACTGTGCAATCCTCCAGTCGCAAAAATGCAAAAAATAAAAAAGAAAAAGAAATGCCTTTAGGTGAAAACCGCAAGGCACCTTCTAGCAATAAAATAGTAAAAACAAAGGACGCATCCGAAGGTGAAAACCTCTTTGAGGCACCTGAGGATGGAGGATTGGACTTTCTCCCCATAACACAGGAAAAATCGGCCATGCTCATTAAGGATACAACAAAAGTTAACATAGCTACACCAGAGAATCCCAAAATGATTCTCTTGGCTGCATCATTATCAGATGAAGAAAAACCCGAGTTTACACAATTCTTCACAGAGAGAAAAGTTAATTTTGCATGGTCATATGTTGACATGCCAGGGCTTGATCCTGAATTGGTTCTGCATCATCTTCCTTTAATCCCAGGAATCAAGCCGGTCAAACAAAAGCTGCGCAAGATGCACCCACAAATCGCACTACTTGTCAAGGCGGAATTAAAAAAGTTATTGGATGCTGAATTGATAAGGTCAATTGATTATGCAGATTGGATATCAAACATTTTTCCTGTTACCAAGCCGAATGGACAAATTCGTATCTGCACGGATTTTAGAGATTTGAATAAGGCTTGTCCAAAGGATGATTTCCCTCTACCAAACATAGACATGATTGTTGACCTCATGACAGGATATGAGATGCTATCTCTCATGGACGATTTTTCAGGCTATAATCAAATCAAAATTGCAACAAAGGATCAACATAAAACAACATTCACTTGTCCTTGGGGAACATACTGTTGGAACGTCATGCTTTTGGCCTAAAGAATGCAGGCGCTACATATCGGAGAGCTATGACAACAATCTTCCATGACATGATGCACATTATAATGGAAGATTATGTGGATGACCTATTAGCAAAATCTTTTACAAGAAAAGATCATCTCAAAGTCCTAGAAAAAATCTTTAGATGGCTTGAGGATTACAAAGTCAGATTGAACCCAAAGAAGTGTGTCTTTGGAGTCACTTCAGGAAAGTTGCTAGGATACATTGTTTCAAGATGAGGCATTGAGGTTGATCCCGCAAAAGTAAAAGCAATTCTGGACATGCCTCCACCAAAAGGAATTAGTGAGTTGCGCACACTTTAGGGAAGATTGCAGTCTATTCGTCGTTTCATTGCACAGTTGGTAGACAAGTGTCAACCATTCCAATATCTACTACACAAAAGCAATCCTTTTGTATGGACAAATAAGTGCAACATAGCCTTTGACCAAATAAAAGAATATCTATTAACACCACCAGTGTTAATGCCACCTACTAAGGGCAAACCATTGATCCTATATGTCACTACAATGACAAATGCACTGGGGGCATTATTAGCCCAAAATGACCAACAAGAAAAAGAAAGAGTCGTATATTATATCAGTCGCACACTAATTGGATATGAGCTCAATTACACAACCATTGAAAGGGCATGCCTTGCAGTTGTTTTCGAGGCACAGAAACTGAGACACTATATGTTGAGCCATCAAACACATTTAGTGGCAAAGATTGACCCATTAAAATATCTTCTGAGTCGAGCAGCACTGACAGGTCATTTGGCAAAATGGGTCATGATATTAAGCGAATATGACATACAGTATGTGGAGCGCAAAGCTATAAAAGGTCAAGTCATAGAAGATCAATTAGCTGATGCACCAATCCAGGCCACTCATCCTCTAATAACTAATTTTTTGGATGAGTCTATTTTTCACGCAGAACCAACTCTACCATGGAAATTATACTTTGATGGATCCCACACTGGTCATGGCTCAGGAGCTGGCATATTATTTATTACACCACAAGGGGATTCAATTCCTAAATCATTTTGGATTGCTTTCCCTTGTACAAATAATATTGCAGAATACGAGGCATTGGTCACAGGTCTCAAGATAGCAATCAAATGGAAAATTCAGACATCGCTCGTATTCAGAGATTCTCAATTAGTCATCAATCAAGTGAATGATGACTATGACACAAAAGATGAAAAGTTGCTTCCCTACAAAAGAATGGTGGATAGTTTCTTGATGTATTTCAAAATGATTGCATTTGAACAAATCCCGAGGACACAGAATAAAGCAGTCGATGCAATGGCTACCATTGGATCTTTCCTAGACATCCTTAAGAATGTGTCACAATTTGAATTCTTAGTGGAACAGCTGCTGATGCCTGCATATGATATTCCAGAGTCTGAAATGGTGTGCGAGATTGTTGGTCTCGGTTCACCTTGGTATCAAGACATATACGACTATCTTAAATCCCAAACCCTCCCACCCAACCTGTCTAACAACCAAAGAAAATCCTTTATCCGAAAAGCGGCTAGACATACCATCATCAGTGACACCTTATATCGCCGTGGCTTTGACAACACCCTTCTTCGCTATCTCGACACTGATGAAGCCCAAACGACTTTACGAGAAGTACATGAGGGTATATGCGGATCTCATTCGAGTGGTCCAACCTTAGCTAGGAAAGTCACCAAACTGGGATACTACTGGTCGACATTGAAAAAAGATGCTCTTCAGTTTGTCTGAACATGTCAAAAATGCCAAGTGCACAATGATCTAATTCACGCACCTGCACAAGAATTGAGACCTATCACTTCTCCATGGCCTTTTGCACAATGGGGACTCGA
>CM021105.1:517357345-517633723 GCA_007115665.2 Sequoiadendron giganteum | reverse complement strand
AAAACAAATCATTAAAAAATATCTCACATACTTAACTGATTCTTCATTTAGTAATTAATTTCAAAAATCAATTACTAATTACCTCACAAAATCTTCTATTTTGAATTAATTTAATTCAAAAGGGAAATATTCTTCTACAAATCAAGTAATTTCCAAAATTATTGATTTTCTAAAATCTCATCCTCTTGTCTTCTGATTTTTACTAATTTCATCTCCACTGTCACATTTGGTTTGGATTTAATTAATTTAATTAAATCTTATTTACACCTATGGGCATTTTTCCCTAACCCTAATTGAGGTTGCCTTATTGAATCTAGGGTATTCCTCAATCTCTCATCTTGTCCGTCCATTCAAGATTGCATTTTCTATAAAATGACAATCTTGATTTCATTTTTGGATCCATGATCATTTGTTTACATGTTTACTATAGGCATTCTTCTCATCTAGACTTTGATATTCATTATTGCTTGCATTTAGGATTGAGTTTCTATTTTGCATAGTGAATAGTTTAAATCCTTCAAATAGCTTTGTTAAAATTAGACATCTTAGAGTGTGCTCACAAATATGAGGGCATTTCATCATCAATAAGAAGCTTAAGAAGGTGCAATAGAAGTTAGACATGGAGTTAGTAAATGGGTGAGATCTTACTAGTTCTTCCATTTATTTCTTTATTATTTCCAATGCATTCTATTGTGATTATTTAAATTAACTTGGAGGTACAACTAATTTTTTGAATTCAATCTTGTAGGATTTTTAGATCATTACATTGGTGAACCCGACTTCCTAACACGATTTTGCAGGTTTCATACGGCTCCAGATTGTTTTTTTTGCAGGTCCAGGGTACAAAACGACGCAACTGCAGGCCCAAATGATGTAATCGCTCTGTCGCAATGCATTTGCGTTCCGAGCGACGCATACACACTGTTGCAATGCATTCGAGCTTTCAAGCGACACATTCGATCGGAAGCGACGCATTTTCCAAAAACTGAGCCGCATCCGATTTTCCGAACTGCAGGTAACTGGTTAAAAAGATCATTTTTTTGTAAAACTGGATCCGACGCGACCGTGGCCAGTATTTTCAACTTGATCATTTTTTTTTCTTTAAGGATAAAATGAACCAATCCTAGGGTAGACACACTTAAGGATTAAATCTATCAACCCTAGGATAGACATTTTGTTTAATTTGGGAATTTATCAATCTAGGATAGTCACCATACTTACTATTGTTTAAAGTAAAATAAACCCCATGTTTTCGGTGAAGCAATATCTTCACCTAGAGTAAAAAATATTTCATTTGGGGTTTAAAATTGAACAATTGTTTAGTGTGCTTGTTCGGATAATAGGTATATGCTCTCCCCTTTACTGGGTGATCAAAAAGCTAGACCTATCCATTTTATTTCATGCATTTACTGCTTTATTACAACCTTTAGAAGGCCTGCCGTAGTGGGAAAAAGTACTCACCCTACAGGAATGACCTAAGTGGGAACACCTAAAGCCAAGGTTTCCAACCCACTATAATCAAAAGCAAGTTGTTGATGAAAATCCAACTTGATAGTAGTTGACAGGATAACCATCCCCAAAGGCTTTGTTCTAAAGGTTGGGAGGTCTCTCGAGGGAGTATATCCATTGTCACACTGAATGGAAAGACTTACTAAGAACCTTGTGTAGTAGCCAGCCATGTTAGTAACCAGACATCCTTTCAATCACGGTGCAAGGGGAGGGAAGAATCTCCCCCCAAGACACTCACCATATAATCACCACAGATTGTTTGCTCAGGGGATTCGGTATCCACTTCCGTCACCTTGAGTACACACCTGGAAAAGATAAAAACACGGGTGCCCTCTAGGGGGTGACAAGGCTGTGTGAGTCGATGTGATTTTAAGATGTGGGCTGTGATTGCGAGGATGACCCACTTGAATTTTAAGAGTGAGTCTGTTTGAATAAGCATTTCATATTTTTTCTTTCTGTGTTTGCCAAGAATTCTTTAAAATATTCATTTCAAACAAATTACAAAATCACAAACTGGAATCACAAAAAACTAGTTGAAAACTACAAACTGTGTTTGAGTTTTTCCCCAAAACTACATATTGTGACACAATCTCTCTGTTGCACGACATTTGACATTTTAAAAACTGCATTCGCCCTAATGAGCCACATTTGAGCCATTAGGAGCCACATTCACTCTGTCAAGATGCAATTGAAAAATCCAGAGCCGCATTCAGTTAACTGAGCCACATTTTCTAGACACAAACCCGCATTCATAGAATTGTGTCGTATTCGACACTTCCTGAACTGCATTCATTTTAGTGAAGCACATTTGCTCTGTTGCACCGCATTTGCTGCAACGCATTTGCTAAAAACTGCAAACATTTCATCACTGTCAAAATCAGAAAGTTCACAACCTGTCTTCAAGTCAATCAGATCTTTCTTCACTATTACAGTCCAAACCAAACTCTGACTTGCTCAACTTTCCCTCAAAACAATTGCATATTTAGATACCATTTTAGGCTCATAATAGGTCACTTTCACTAGATTGCATTGGTAGCTTCATCACCTCCTTAGACACTCACTTTGGCAGATTTTAGGAGTTGACTCTTACCATTCATTGTCCAAACTTTGCATTCATCAATAGGTTATCATTGGACCAAATTACCTTTGTCATTTTTTCAATCCTTTTGTGAAGCATTTCCCACTCAATAGTCTAGTGTGGAAATTTCACTTTGTCCTAATTATAGTCCTTCCACGGTCCACTGGTTTTCCAAAAGCTGAATCATTGCAAAAACATTGTTTGTCTAAGTTTGTCCTCTTTAGATCTCTCATTAGTAAGTACATCTTAGGATCACTTATTGCATATCATTTTAGCATCTCCATCTAGTGTCACACCACTTGCATCCACAAGTCTTTTTCATAGCATCATTTTAAAAATCCAAAAAAATCCAAAAAAAAAAAACATAGTCTCATACTTAGATCATTTTTTTCCATCATCCCAAGTTGAGCAAAACTTTGTATGGTTGAAACTAGACTACAGAAAAAAGAAAAGACTCATGGATTCCTTTGGACAAGACAACAAATTTCTTGAGTTCACAACTGGTATGAGTTCATTTACTAATGCCATGAATAATCCTTGTTTTGACATGGAAAATTCCAACTTCAATCCTTTTAGTGAGATGAACATCCCATCATCTCCATCACATCTTTTTGAACCATTTATCCGATGGGATGAAAATGGGGATGTCTTTGAAGAAGACATACAAGCTGCCACTCAAAACCCAAAAGTGGCCTCTTTTGTGGAAGAAATGGTCCTAAGTGACTCGTCTAGATTCCTAGCTATGCTCCTTGACCAAGGGGCTAAGTTGCCAAAGGGATTCGATATTAACACTCTTAGACCAGCTTCTCCCACTCCAACATCATACAATTCCTCCATGGGAACCTCTTCACAAAACATCATCAACACAATCAATGCTACCTCCCTTGGTCACACTACTGCGACCACCAACACAACATCTATTGGGGGATCATCTTCCCAAACCAACACCACATCACAATCCATCCCCCAACAAACATCCACCATTCCTTCACAAACAATGGGGGCAACCACATCAAACCTCCTTGGAACTACATCTAGTTCCATGAGTACATCAGCAAACCTACTATTAGGTTCTTCAAGTGTCATTGCAACCAACTCATCTAACCCATTTGGAAGAAATAAACGAAGAGTTTTCATCCAAGGCACCCAATCCACTTCATCACAAGTCAATACCAGCATTCCTATGACCCAAAACACCAACACTTCTCAAGGTCATAATCTTTTATTTGGTCAAGGCAATCAAGGCACACAATCATATACCCCATTTGGGCATCAATAAGCTCAAAATCAACAAGGCACTCCATTCTCCACTCCATTTGGCAATCAACAAGGTCCTCAAATCCAGTCCAATATGGAAGGATATCATATTCCCACTTATGCTTCTCAAGTCCATACGCAGCAACACATCCCTCACCAAAATACTCATTTCCAACAACCGCCTAATCACAAAAATCATTTTGCTCACCGGCAACCCATTCCCAATCAACACACCTCACAACATTTGGGGAATCAAATCACCTCCACCACCAACATAGGTGATGCTACCAATCATCCAATGGTAGAAGCACTCACTCACCAACTCGCTGCCATTCAAACACAAGTGGAGACCTTGCAACAATCCAATAAAAAGTCATACATGTCACATGACTTGTGTCCTTATCCATTTGACACAACTTTATATATGCCACCATTTCCTCATGGATATGTGGTCCCTCATTTTCCCAAGTATAAAGGCAAAATAAACCCCCTTGAACACATAAGGGAATTCACAACTAGTTGTATTGACATTGCTTATGAGCAAACTTATCTCATGAGACTCTTTTCTAAAAGTCTTGGAGGTCATGCACTAGAATGGTTCTCTCTTGCCTAAGGGAATAAAAACTTGGGATGAACTGGCAAACAAGTTTGTCGAAAACTATGCTTACAATATCGACACAGACATTGACATCGCCTCCTTATGCAAACTTACCCAAGAGGATGCAGGAGAGACTTTCATTCCATTTTTTCAAAGATGGAGAACCTTAGCAAGCAGATGTCCGGTAGAAATACCGAAAAAGGAGAAAGTAACCATGTTTGTGCAAACTCTCCTTGGACCACTAAGGTATGGATTACAAGTACATTGTTGCACCACTTTTGTTGACCTTGTTGAAAAGGGGGTTCAACTGGAAAAAGCCTTGATTGCCAAAGGCGAATTGAAATATGGTGGCAAAACCATCAACACAACCACCAATAATAACCCAAGTAGCTCAAACGACAAAAAAAAATACTAGGTTAAGAACAAACACATCACAAATGATGGTGTAATTGATGCAAAAACCGTCAATGCAATAGGTCATGTACTCACAATCAAAGGAGTACACAATCAAAATGCACCTGTAACTACACCGACACCAACTTCCAACACTATCCAAAACAATCATGGTCAATGTAACCAAAGGCAATTGCGTCAACCACGACAGTTCCAAAAACGTACATACACCCCGTTGGGTGAACCTATCAAAACTGTCTTAAAGAAACTTCTTCAAAATGGCATCATCACGCTAGAAGAGCCTAAACCGTATGACCCTGGTTAGTTCAAGCCGTCATGGTGGGATGACAATTCATTCTGTGATTACCACCATACTAAAGGGCACACAACTTCCTCTTGTCGCCAATTGTGAAATCTGGTGCAAGATCTCATAAAGAACCACACAATTGAGTTGGGTGGTCAATCTTTTTCATCTAATGCAGATCATACCATACACAAAGACCCACTGCAGGATCATGGTAAAGCTTCCTTGTCTGGCACAAAGCATACAAACAATCAAGCCAACCGTATCCATCCGGCCTATAATACTACTTGTCTAGCATACAATTATCCTGATGGTACTATTATTTACAATCTTCACGCTGCTAATGAAGATGAGTTTGTTAATACCATCAACATTAAAAGAGCCCCAGAATGCAATGTGACTACGCGTAAAGGCAAAGTCACTATCCCGGGTCCTTTTGCCTGACAACCAAAGATCACCATACCTGGTCCATCCACTAGACAATCCACCCCAAAACCGTAGTTCAACATTGTTGAGCAGTTAAATAGAACACCTGCCCAAATATCTATTCTTGAACTAATCCGTATTTCACCCACGCATAAGGCCATCCTCGATAAAGTACTGCAAGAGTCAATCGTCCCAACCAACATTAATGTTAACCATTTTGAGACCATGGTCGGATACCTGAATTCGCTTGACCATATCACCTTTTCAGACAACGAGTATTCCTCACCCAAGCCATCACATAACGATGCCCTCCACATTGAAGTCTTTGTCCACAAGCATAAGGTTAGACGAGTTCTAGTAGATGGCGGAGCAAGATTGAATATCTGCTCTCTAAAATTGGTCAAAGCTCTTAGTTTTTCTGAGGCATGTGTAGATGCTAGCAAAAGCATCGTCATCAAAGCATATGATGATGAAGAATGTTCTTCTAAAGGCGTTATTATAATTCCACTCCGAGTGGGACCGGTCATCATAGATACCACATGCCAGGTCTTGGATCGTGATATCCACTATAATATATTACTTGGTCACCCTTGGATTCATGCTTTAAAGGCAATTCCATCCACATACCACCAATGCCTCAAATTCCCTTTTGATGGAACTGAGATCACTATCCCTAGAGATCCTGATCCATTCCAATACTGCACCAACCTGTGAGCTACTGCTGAGCACCAGGTACCCATAAATCAGGAAGCCTCATCTTCCACCACATCCAAATACATTGACCCAACGACACTTACAAGATCATCCATTCCGTCATCTTCTACCACACCATCTCCATCGGCCTCCATCCCAAGTAAAGATATTCAGATCCAGGACCTTGGTTGTGGAGAGTTCAAGTTAAATATGTCTTACTGTATAACCACAATACCGAAGCCACCAAAAGTCTATGGTAGACCTTGTTTTGCATTCGAGCCCAAAGTAACTTTCAACATTCCACCAAAAATTGTTTTTACACGGTGGGGCGATATGGGTGATGAAGACATCATTGACATGGATAACTGGATCTACAAAGACCCAATAGAGTTATCTCCACTACCGTTTCATCTTTATGGCAAAGGATATGATATATGCAAAGCCCAAGGTTTTGATGGGACAAGCGGCCTTGGAAAGAACAACAATGGAAGAAGGGAACCTATTATTATAATGACAAGACCAAGATACATAGGGCTAGGGTTCAACCAACTCGGAACTGACGATCAATGTATCTATGAATTTTCAAGTAAGCACGTAACGACAACAGAAAGTGTCGGGACAAGTGAAGAATCCCTAACCGAAATAGACTCAAATGAATGGGAATGGGGATCTGACAAAACCATCAGTGACTATGACATTGATGAACTATTCTTTGAACCTGTCCAACCTTCCTTTGAAGAATGATTTTGCCAGAAATATAGCATTGACCCATTGACCGACATTCTAAAGACAAGAAATGGGTAAGCATTCCTTGGAACCCAGAAGAACATAAAGTGTCGTTAGCAATACCTGAATCATCCCACCCCATTCCTGAGCCCACCCATGAGCCTAACCTATCTAAACCCATTATCCATACTTCTGAAACACCTACCACTAGTCATGATGCTGATAATTTCATCCCATAGTATGATTTTGAATTTGATTCATCTGACTCAGAGTATGGACCATCCATTGCATCGGACATGGAAGTGGAAATTGACAACTTTGCCTTTACACTTGAGGCATCAATTTGCACACTTTCTGCATCCTCCCCATCCTTCACCAACACTGACGATGGAATCCCCCTTGTGTACCCACAACTAATCGACTGGGACCAACAAGATCCACTGGTACTGGACATATTTCAGAATGACGAGGCAATTACAGAATTCATGGGGCTAAGAGAAGGTATTCCATGGGGAGATCATAAAACAGGGTTCTCCATAGATCTATATTTTACAGCTTACTTCGGGGAGACTGTGCAATCCTCCAGTCGCAAAAGTGCAAAAAGTAAAAAAGAAAAAGAAATGCCTTTAGGTGAAAACCGCAAGGCACCTTCTGGCAATAAAATAGTAAAAACAAAGGATGTATCCGAAGGTGAAAACCTCTCTGAGGCACCTAAGGATGGAGGATTGGACTTTCTTCCCGTAACACAGGAAAAATTGGCTATGCTTATTGAAGATACAGTTGAAGTTAATATAAACACACCAGAGAATCCCAAAATGGTTCTCTTGGCTGCATCATTGTTAGATGAAGAAAAACCTGAATTCAAATAATTCTTCATAGAAAGAAAAGTTAGCTTCACATGGTCATATGTTGACATGCCAGGGCTTGGTCCTAAATTAATTCTACATCATCTTCCTTTAATTCTAGGAATCAAGCCGATCAAACAAAAGCTGCGCAAGATGCACCCACAAATCGCACTACTTGTCAAGGCGGAATTAAAAAAGTTACTGGATGTTGAATTCATAAGGTCAATTGATTATGTGGATTGGATATCAAACATTGTTCCTATTACCAAGCCAAATGGACAAATCCGTATCTACACGGATTTTAGATATTTGAATAAGGCTTGCCCAAAGGATGATTTCCCTCTACCAAACATAGACATGATTGTTGACCTCATAGCAGGATATGAGATGCTATCTCTCATGGATGGTTTTTCAGGCTATAATCAAATCAAAATTGCAACAGAGGATCAACATAAAACAACATTCACTTGTCCTTGGGGAACATACTGTTGGAATGTCATGCCTTTTTGCCTAAAGAATGTAGGTGCTACATATCAGAGGGCTATGACAACAATCTTCCATGACATGATGCACATTCTAATGGAAGATTATGTGGATGACCTATTAGCAAAATCTTTGACAAGAAAAGATCATCTCAAAGTCCTAGACAAAATCTTTAGACGGCTTGAGGATTACAAGGCTAGATTTAACCCAAAGAAATGTGTTTTTGGGGTCACTTCAGGCAAGCTGCTAGGATACATAGTTTCAAGACGAGGCATTGAGGTTGACCCAGCAAAGGTAAAAGCAATTCTGGACATGCCTCCACCAAAGGGAATCAGTGAGTTGCGCACACTTTAGGGCAGATTGCAGTCTATTCGCCGTTTCATTGCACAGTTGGTAGACAAGTGTCAACCATTCCAATATCTACTACGCAAAAGCAATCCTTTTGTATGGACAGATAAGTGCAACATAGCCTTTGACCAAATAAAAGAATATCTATTAACACCACTAGTGTTAATGCCACCTATTAAGAACAAACCATTGATCCTATATGTCACTGCAACGACAAATGCACTGGGGGCATTATTGGCGCAAAATGACCATGAAGAGAAATAAAGAGCCATATATTATATCAGTCGCACACTAATTAGATATGAGCTCAATTACACAACTATTGAAAGAGCATGCCTTGCAGTTGTTTTCACAACACAAAAACTGAGACACTATATGCTGAGCCATCAAACACATTTAGTGGCAAAGATTGACCCATTAAAATATCTTCTGAGTCGAGCAGCACTGACAGGCCGTTTGGAAAAATGGGTCATGATATTAAGCGAATATGAAATACAGTATGTGGAGCACAAGGCTACAAAAGGTCAAGTCATAGTAGGTCAATTAGCTGATGCACCAATCTAGGCCACTCATCCTCTGATAACTAATTTTCTGGATGAGTCTATTTTTCACGCAGAACCAACTCTACCATGGAAATTATACTTTGATGGATCCCACACTGGTCACGGCTCAGGAGTTGGCATATTATTTATCACACCACAAGGGGATTCAATTCCTAAATCATTTTGGATTACTTTCCCTTATACAAATAATATTGCGGAATATGAGGCATTGGTCACAGGTCTTAAGATAGCAATCAAATGGAAAATTCAGACATTGCTCGTATTCGGAGATTCTCAATTAGTCATCAATCAAGTGAATGATGACTATGACACAAAAGATGAGAAGTTGCTTCCCTACAAAAGAATGGTGGATAGTTTCTTGATGCATTTCAAAATGATTGCATTTGAACAAATCCCGAGGACACAGAATAAAGCAACCGATGCAATGGCTACCATTGGATCTCTCCTAGACATCCCTAAGAATGTGTCACAATTTGAATTCTTAGTGGAACAGCTGCTGATGCCTGCATACGATATTCCAGAGTCCCAAATGGTGTGTGAGATTGTTGGTCCCGGTTTGCCTTGGTATCAAGACATATACGACTATCTTAAAACCCAAACCCTCCCACCCAACTTGGCTAGCAACCAAAGAAAATCCTTTATCCAAAAAGCGGCTAGACATACCATCGTCAGTGACACCTTATACCACTATGGCTTTGACAACACCCTTCTTCGCTGTCTCGACACTAATGAAGCCCTAATGCCTTTATGAGAAGTACATAAGGGTATATGCGGATCTCATTCGAGTGGTCCAACCTTAGCTAGGAAAGTCACCAAACTGGGATACTACTGGCCGACATTGGAAAAAGATGCTCTTCATTTTGTTAGAACATGTCAGAAATGCCAAGTGCATAGCGACCTGATTCATGCACCTGCACAGGAATTGAGACCTATTACTTCTCCATGGCCTTTTGCACAATGGGGACTCGACCTTGTGGGTAAGATCCATCCATCCTCCTCTAATGGCCATAAGTTCATAATCACTGGCACTGAGTATTTTACTAAGTGGATTGAAGCCATCCCTCTCACCTACATCACTGGTAAACAAATATCCAAGTTCATCCTAAATTACATCATTTTTTGGTATGGTGTCCCACAATCCATCATCATAGATAACGACAGTCCATTTAAAAATTAGGATGTTCGTGAACTTTGTGAGTGAATCCACATTCAACACCATTTTTCCACCCCATACTACCCACAAGGTAACGGCCAAGTTGAGGCGTCCAACAAAACAATCCTTCGCATTCTGAAGAAGACCGTCAATGACGCTGGCCGAGATTGGCACCTCCAACTTAATCCTGCTTTATGGGCCTATCGTACTAGTATCCACACCCCCACTGGAGCCACTCCATTTTCCCTGGTCTATGGATCTGAGGCCATATTACCCATCGAGGTCGAAATTCCTTCTCTCCGAGTCTCTTTGAAAGGAATGATTAATGATGAAGAGTACATACATACTCACCTACATGAATTGGAAATGCTACAAGAAAGATGACAAAATGCCTTAAATCATTTGTAGGCATATCAAAACCATCTTTGCAAAAGTTATAACAAACGAGTCATGGTGAGAAAGTTCGAAATTGGTGACTTGGTTCTCATGCAGAATCCTAGAAATCAAGCAGATCATGAAAAGCCTGGCAAGTTTGAGGCTAATTGGCTTGGTTCGTATATCATTACTGCCGCATTTGGTTTCGGAGCTTATCACTTGGCTACACCTGATGGAGAACAGTTAACATAACCTATCAACAGTTTACACCTAAGAAAATTCTACACATAGCATCAGAGAGCTTGGGCTAAAAACCTACAAAATACAAAAAAATTGAAAAATAGAAAAAAAGTGTCCCTTGATGAAAACCTGGCAAACAGGCGTCTTGGTGACACAAAAAAATCAAAAAATGGCAAAAATAGTAAAAAGAAATGAATTCATCCAATAGTGAAAACTTGGAAAACAAACGCTTTGGATAAGTACAATGGTGAAAACCTGGCAAACAGGCGCCATGTGTAGTCCATCATTGCTTCGCCATCTACTGTTACTCAAATAGACCTTTACCCATTTGTCATAATCACAAAGGCCTGACACATTCACGACATCTGTCCTAAGTCCTGTCAATTCCAACCATGGTTAACATCTGGTTGACATCATTCCTTGCATATCCTGTCCTTTACCTTACGTCTACCTATCTCCATATCATTGAACTTGAGTATTCCCCGACCTGTCTGGGGGCAAGAACTCTATCATGTAACTATAGTAGGTACCGCACATGATCCTGCATTCTCAAAAAAGTCCTGAAAAAAATCATAAAAATCTGAAAAAGTCCTGAAAAAAGACCTAAAAATCAGAAAACGTCCTAAGAAAATACAAAAACATCCAAATCAGTGTCAAAATCCAAAATCAAAGTCAATCTCTCATCAATCCAATCAGTCCTGTCAAAATCAATATTTTCGTCTAGGTCCGAACTACGTTGTCTCTGCGCATTTGCTACGTAGGCAAGATTCATCTTTGAATCCCCGAGACATTAGGTTAGTGCTTCTAGGTCTGCCGCAAAAACAAATCATGGTTCAAACTATTGTCCTTTGGACAATATCATTGGTCGTGTCGAACTACGAGGTCTCTGAGTGCACGACATAGGCAAGGCCATCAATCAATGGACCCCTGAGGCCACACTAGGTCAGTCCATTAGGGTTCATGGCACAACATTTTCACACACGTCAAGCTATCTTCGAATCAAGATATCTTCGAACCAAGCGAATCTTCGAATCAAACAAATCTTATGCCAATCTTGAATTAGCAATCTATCAACAATTTGTTCCACCAACACTCTCAGTCAATTCAGCATGTCAACAACGACATGTAGTCAAAATCCTATCAAAATAATTTATCATGGCAAAGCTTTGGGTTCTTCTTCAGATGTGTCCTTCGGAAGAGCAACTCTCATCAACTTCTTTATGCTTTTTGGATGTGTCCTTCCTAAGCATCGTCATCATCTGGCATTTTGATGGATTCTCCTAACTCCGAGAATCGATCTCCTAGATATCAACGTCATTCAAGATGTGTCCTTCCTAAATTTGATATCGCTCGACATTTAACAAACACTTGACATTAAAACACTTTGCAAACACTTGGAAAACTTTGTTTTTTTCTGTCTTTTGATGATTATCAGGATATTAGTTCCTTATTTCCTAGGAACCACGACATATCATGATGATTATCCTTGTCTGCTTATCACTCTACTATTAGTTTCTCTAGGACATCCTGACTTTAGGATTTAGAGAAGCAACGACATAGTATGATGATTTTACTGTCTATTTCTTACTATCAAGTGGCTAGTTTCTCCACGATATCCTATCATTAGGATTTAGAGAAGCAACAATGTCTCATGACTGGTTTGGTTTTTTTCTGGAGGTTGGTCATGATAAGTGAGTAGGGGCAACTGTGTTCCTTACATGAGTTATGGTCATCCCATGTCTGCGACTGTTGATCTACGTGATGGTTCAACCTTGCACACTATTGATCTATGTCATATCATAGTGTTTATCGACCATCATGACATTTTAACCCAATGATGATTAAAAAGCAACTAGGATAGCACTATAGCAAAGCTTTTTGAAGGATTTTTAATTTTCCTCACTAACATACATATCTTTCTTCGTACTAACATCCATCTTCGTCTTCTCTTCTGTGGTCCTCTGACAATATCCTATGACATACAAAAACAAAATTGCATACATAATGGCATGATCATTTCATATTCACATCTGCATATATCAAATACCATAATTCACATTGCATAAACATTATCATTTGCATCCATTCATAAAACCATCATTGGCATCAACATATAAGCATCATAAATAAAAGATTTACATCAACATATAGGAATCACATCATCACAACATTACACAGTGCATACATACATCCATAATCGCATTCATAAACATAAGCATAAATACATCTCATAGCATCATCAAAGCATCACATAAGCATCTCATAGAAGCATAGAATACCATAACACATTACATCATATAGGCCACATCAAAACTGCATTGCATATATATACAATCTCAAAAAATGTCATGTCAAAGGATAGAGTCAAATGATAGAGCTCACAGGCTCGAATATCAAAATATATACGTGTCTAAAGCAAGTCCTAAGATGGCCCTCCTCCATCTCATGGAGGTGAATGGTGAGGTAACTATGACTGATCCATCAGATGAACAGTGAACTGAATGGGTGCCCTCTCTTGCATCTGACTCTGTGATCCTGAGGGATCGGTAATGGGAGGCTGGCTCTACTCTGTCTGCTGCCCTGAGGACACTGACCTGTGACCGTGCTCGGACTGGTGACCATGATTTGATCTGTGGCTGTGCCCTGATGAATGCCTGTGTGAGCTATGAGATCTATGGCCTGAAGACTGCCCTGATGTAGTAGACCCTCCAGCACTGGTGTGACTACTGCTGTGAGACTGGCTGCTGTGTGTCTGGCTGCCACTACCTGTCCTGGTATGGGATCGAGACAACCCTAGGTCCCATCTATCAGGTGGAACAACCTGCTCATATAGTGCCCTATATTGGCCCCTGCTCTCTGCTACCCTAGCCAACTCTCAAGCCATATCCCTTGTCGGTCCCGTGCATAACCCGACAAACTCTGTAACCCACCGCTCTGACTCCTGTTGCCGAATGATGGCCTGATCCCTCTCAACTCGAGTGACCTCCAACTTCGCTGCCAAGGCCTTGTTCTGAGACAAGGCCACATCTAGTCTGCTTTGTAGATCAGTGATCCTTTGGTCAACCATGGCATCTGCGGGCAAAATGGGTGGTCTATCACCCTCATCATCCCCAAAGATCATGCGCTCCCGTAGCAGCTGATTTGCCTCATCCTCCTCCTCATTTCTCTCCCCCTTGGCCCAGACCTCCTCCAAATCTATGTCAAGAGGATGTCCCCCAACAAGTGGATCCGCCTCCACTCTATCCTTCGCCGCCACCTCTTCCTCCACTCTCTCCTCCACTGCCACCTCTACCTCCACTCTCTCCTCCACCACCACCTCCACCTCCTCCTCATCTCCTCTAGCCTCCTCAGCTCTCACCTTCGACTCTCTCTCCTCTCCCTCCTCTCGAATGGGTGATAATGGTACACCACCCACTCTCTGTCTCACTCTCCTGGGCTGCCTCCACCCTTTGCCATCCCTCCTCCTCCTCACACCCCTCCCATCTCCTCCACCTCCACCATCTCCTCCACCTCCTCTATCTCCCCTGTCTCGGCCTCCGCCATCCCTGCCTCCATCTCTACCCTTGGCACCTCTGCCATCTCTCCCTCCATCTCTGCCACCCCGACCTCTCCTCGATACTCGTGGAATAACTGATCTCTGATCAATGGGTGGTGGACCATCTGGATCTGACAAAGGAATGGGCCTGTGAACTTGCCACCAGGTGTCAAACTTGGCCAATGTGCCCACATCTGCTAGACCTCCTCTCCAAGCCCACTGAACTACCACCAAACTATCTACCTGCTGCTCTGCAATGGTCACTGATATGGGCGGCCCCCACATGGTCTCTCTCGAAGAACGGGCATACTGTGTAGTGCCTACTGGCACAATTTGCTACTCCCCAAACTGTCGTAGTACTCGCTAGGGCATGTACATCTCTATAATCCGCTGTGTCTAAACGGTGTGGCCAATGAGATATCAAAACTGTCTGCAAAATGACAAGTGGCCATCCTCATATGCCCACTGGGCAGAATCTCTATAGGGCCTCCAAAAAAAACTAATCATCGTATCTATCCGATGATGCCAATACTCGGTATCTCCAACACGAGTCTAGCTAACTGATCCTACATATAGATAAACATAGGGCATCCCATCACCCAACTGTTGCATCTGTACGGGTGGTCGAAAAATGGGAATGTGCTCCCATACCCAAATCATAAGCAAGGTGGTCCTGTAGCTGATACTGTGCCCCTGGAGGTAGACTACCTTATGCAACTGATGGTATAACATGGCCAACAGGCATGGCCCCCAAACAAAAACAATCCTCTGTGATCTCATACGAATAAGGACATCCCTCCATCCAATGGGAAATCCGTGACCACGACGATCTGGGATCAGCAATCCGGTAATCAGGGTCATAAGTATGGCATCAAACCTAGGAAATCGGTTAGCTACAACATCCCAATCGATCTCATAACCGTCTAAAGCCAACTATGCACCATCGGTACCCTCGTACCTCTATGTCAAAACCTGTCATCCTCGGTGTGGATCATAGACCACCCTCTCTCTACTGATCGGAATACAGAGAATGCGGTAAACATCCTCCAAGGTCACAGTAGCCTCTCTAGTAGGCAGGTGAAATGAGCAGGTCTCAGAATGCCACCTCTCACAAAGAGCAGTAAGAAAACCTCTGTTTGCCTGAATAACGGGCATGTAAGTAACATGGTACAAGCCTAGGGCCATCAATCGCTGTTTTTGTCTATCACTGAGATGATCTTTGAAAGTGTATGTCGCTGGTCTAAACTCTCGGGTATAAATCAGCACAAGCCGACTCTACACAAGGAAAGGGCCAAGGATTAGAACATATTGAGAAGCATTATGGAAAGTTTTGTACTACTGGCAAGTCAAGGGTACATAAAAGTTAAGCTCGACACAAGTCAACAAAAGTCAACTCTGGTCAACTTCAATTGCGTCACGTTGATCGCAAATGCCTCACAATAATTCAATTGCGACTCGGGACACAACAAATGCGTCATTATAAAGGGAAAATGTGCAATCAAACATTGAATGCGTCATTTAATCTATCAAATGCACGATCTAACAATGAATGCATCATTAGGCTTATCAAATGCATCGCACATTAGCAAATGCATCACAAAATTATCGATTGCATCACAAATTTCACAAATGCGTCGCAAATTATCGAACGCATCGCTCACCCTCGCAAATGCGCAATCGCACAAAACAGACCAAGTCTACCCATTGCACTTGCGTCACGACGCAAGCAAATGTGGTGAACACGAAGGCGATTGCGGCTTTCACGATAGCATTTGCGTTGCACCACATTTGATTCCCGCCCTTTTGACCCTCACAAATGCAAGAAATTTAAAATTTGACAAGTTGGATAGGGTACTTACTGGTGCACCTGCGCCCTCAGGTCGTCGGAATGAATGCACACGATATCCATGGTGTGTAGTCGTAGGGATCACCATTCTCGCTTAGAGCTCTGATTTCTAAAAATTTCTAAATAACAAATGAGAAAATGACATTTGGTTTAACCTTTTCAACCTATTTATAGGCTGAAAATTAGGGTTTTGACCTAATCGGTTGTACTGGAGGCTCATTTGACCACCTTTGACTGGCATTTTGGTTGCCTTGGTGTCCTCCGTTTTCGAAATCGTTCGCACCCTTATGTATTTGGTAATTATTCAAGCTAATCGAGATATTTTCCAAATTTTTTTGACCCCGAGTCAAAATTCAAAAATTTTCCCGAGGGGGCATAGGCATTCCATACCTCTGCTAGGGCATATTCTGGACTTGTTTTCTTTGCCACAATGCGACAAGCTACATTATGACAAAGAGGGGCAAATGTAGACACCTAAAAATGACCTAGGCCTGTGAACACTATTTTACCACTTTCCATCCTAGCATAATTGTAACATTTGAATTATGTCCCTAACCCACATTCAACTATTAATTAAATAATTCATGATTATTTAATTAATTCATAAACTTTCATTCTTCATGATTATTAAATGAATAAATCTTATTTATTTAATTTAATATGTCACTAATTATCAAAGTCTTCTAATAATTAAATAAAGACATCAATTTATTTAATTAACCCTTATCATAAATGTCTTCTTGATTATTAAATTAATATATTTTAATATATCTATTTAATATGTCACTAATTCCTAAATCCTCTCTTAATTAAATAAATTCATTTATTTATTTAATTAATTAACTACTTCTTCTAAATTAAATAATTATTTTAATTATTTAATTAGGGCATGTGACACTTCTATATTTTTAAATAAAACAAATCATTTAAAAATATCTCACATACTTAACTGATTCTTCATTTAGTAATTAATTTCAAAAATCAATTACTAATTACCTCACAAAATCTTCTATTTTGAATTAATTTAATTCAAAAGGGAAATATTCTTCTACAAATCAAGTAATTTCCAAAATTATTGATTTTCTAAAATCTCATCCTCTTGTCTTCTAATTTTTACTAATTTCATCTCCACTGTCACATTCAGTCTGGATTTAATTAAATCTTATTTACACCTATGGGTATTTTTCCCTAACCCTAATTGAGGTTGCCTTATTGAATCTTGACCTTTGATTCTAGGGTATTCCTCAATCTCTCATCTTGTCCGTCCATTCAAGATTGCATTTTCTATAAAATGATAATCTTGATTTCATTTTCGGATCCTTGATCATTGTTTACACTTTTACTATAGGCATTCTTTTCATCTAGGCTTTGATATTCATTATTGCTTGCATTTAGGATTGAGTTTCTATTTTGCATAGTGAATAGTTTAAATCCTTCAAATAGCTTTGTTAAAATTAAACATCTTAGAGTGTGCTCACAAATCTGAGGGCATTTCATCATCAATAAGAAGCTTAAGAAGGTGCAATAGGAGCTAGACATGGAGTTAGTAAATGGGTGAGATCTTATTAGTTCTTCCACTTATTTCTTTATTATTTCTAATGCATTCTATTGTGATTATTTAAATTAACTTGCAAGTACAACTAACTGTTTGAATTCAATCTTGCAGGATTTTTAGATCATTACAGAAGCTTGTAGTGATACTGTAGACCATCCATTCAAAAATTCATCAATTCCTGGCTTCTCATCACTACCAAAAGCTTAAAATTACAATTTAAAAGCTTTGGCTATTAGATTAAATTTTGACCAAGTTTTTGAAACTGCAAGCTTATTTAATCTTTCAAAATCTTGATGCTTTTGAACCATGATATCTATTCACAATTTTATGGCTAACACTATCTAAATTTTGACATCCTAAATTTAATAATTAGAGAGTGTTGACTGACTGTAAAAATGATAATGTACTCCTCACACTTGGTTTTGATCCATGCATCCTCTTCACCTCGATAAAAAATTCCTAATGCTTGATCCAAAGTTTAATCCTATCGCTAAAATTGCATCTTGCCCTTCCAAAGTTAGTGGACTAAAGCCATAAATCTGAACCACATAAATTAAGATTAAGTCTAATATCCTCATCCATATTCAATCCATTTTCTATTCTAAGAAAACTATCTTTGTGCTGATTGGATTAGTGGCTCTTAAAATTTTGGATTTAGAAGTTAGTTTTTGAAAAATCAGGTTAAATAAAAGCTTATGTAGCTATTTATGAAAGCAACTTGCTTTGATTTTGTACAAAAAGAGAAATTATATTTGTGTTTGTGCATATTTATGTATATTTTGCGATACAGTTCAGAATTTTATATGCTTGCAGGGTTGTGTTCATTACAAGATTGCAACCTTTTTTAAAAAACAATAGCAATCATTGATTAAGGCATGATTGAACAACTTACGAAACTTCCAAAATGTTTATGGAGGGGTTGTAAAGAATGTAGTACAGTTGGTTGGGGCAAGTGAAATGACAGTGGGTCCACTAGCTATGTGGTGCCATTGGTTAAAAAATTTAAGAGCTCATGGTGTATATAATAATAGAGTCCACAAGCTAGAAAATAATAGTGAGCCCACATGATTTTCCACAACCCCACATCGACACACGGCTTCCCCATGGGAATTTTAAGGACTCCCAAGCAAGGAAGAATTTTGATCCACACTATTAGTTGCGTTAAATAAGGAAAATGTTCCAGTAGTTGAGCATGTTCCAATAGTTATGATAGTAGTTTATATAATGCTCAATAGTTGTGATAGTAGTTGTTTATATAATTCCCAATAGTTTTGATAGTATTTGTTTATAGAATGCAAAATATTTATGACTTGAATATCCATAATTAAACAAAATGTATTCCTTCGATCTAAAAAGAAACCAATCATGTGATGCCACATCAGCACTCAATTACCCATGTTGTGAATGCACAAGTATTGGTCTCACTTTTTTTTAGCCTTTTTGGACATGTTGACAAAAAGCATGTTGATGTGGCATCATATTTGATGATGTGGCCCTGAAACAAAATTTATAAGCAGTGGACTTGCCAAGTAAGCTGTTGTAAAAATTAGGGAGTGATTTGAAATTTCCAAGTAGGATAATTACTGGCAGAAAGTTAGGGTGCACAACTAATGGATCCTCTCCCCTATATAAAACCACTTGCAAGTTATCAATAACTAAAGCCTGTTGGGTTGGGATATTAGTGAAATGGTAATTGGTCTTGCAACCATGTGGTTTCACTCGTGAAAGGATTTAAGAGTTCATAGTGTATTAAGTGAAAGAGTCCACAAGTAGTTAAGAAGGCAAGCCAATAGGATTGTCCATAGCATCACATGGTCACATGGTTTCCCCATGGGAAAATTTTAAGGACTCCTAATGAAGGAATCATCTCAAGCCACACTATTGGTCAGGTTAAATGTATAAACCACCAATAGGCTAATAAGTAATAAATCCCATAGACTTGGGATATTAATTAAGGCCTTGCCTTAGTAAAATGAGATAAAGCTTGCATATTATTCAAGAGCATTGGCATTAATGAAATTAAAAAAAATGGCCTACAAGCCACATGGTAAATTGGAATGAGTTTGAGAGAAAAGTAAATGCTGCTCTAATGCAAATGCACTGAACTTCAAGGCTCCTACAAGTGGTAAAACTCCATGAAAACCCTACTTAGAACCACATATATTAACTTGTTTAAAACACATGATTTTCAAATAGAGAAAATGAAAAGTTAGTGGGATATGTGGTCCTACCTGGCTATGTTGAAGCTTCACTCAAAGTAGGGAGGTCACTCTCTATGCGTGACAAATTTCTCTGCTAAAATTCTTCACCGTTCATGCACCTATTAACAAATGAGTGACAAATTAGTTATTAATTTATATGTTTTATATTATCATTTATTACAAAACTCTTAAGGTGTCGGTTCTTTCAAATAAGCGTACTAAAAATAATAATAAGAAACTACCTTCTATCGAAGGTACCTTCAATAGAAGGTAGTTTTTTATTACTTTTTTTAGTATGCCAGCTTGCCTTCAAGTGAAGGTGGCCTTCTATTGAAGGTATAGCTTCGATCGAAGGTCATTTTTCATAAAGCACCGTCTAATGAAGGAAAACCTTCGATTGAAGGTATGCAAGCAAGATTAGCCCGCCAGCCTAGAAAAAATCCTCTTGGAAAAAGTGAGACACAACTTCGTGATTTCACCCTTCACCATTGGTAAGAAAGTTACACATACTTTTGAAGAACAAGAGGCAATGAAATATGAACCTACACATGTAGAAGGAAAAGAGCTTTCTTTTGAGGAAAAAACTTCCAACGAAGAAGAAGGAAATAAAAGCAAAGAATTTGAAGAAGAAGAGGAATCTGAAAAAGATGAAGGAGAAAAGGTAGGTAATAAGGAAGAACTTGGGCATAACGATGAACAATATCTATCTCCACATGAAAATTTTGTCAAAGATCTTCCCCAAACATCATCACTTGTTACCTCAAATATTCCTCATACACCTCCCAATCCTAACATTCCTCCACCTCCTCTTCCTACTTCACCTCCTCCCACATTTACCGTACATGTAGTGGATGTTTCGCTTCCCCCAACAACATCAACCGTACTTGCCACTTCTCCTAGAGTTTCAAACCTACAAATTGTTGATGTCTTTTCAAGCTCTCCCTCATCCATCCCAATTTTTTCATCTCCATATTTTGATATTCCATTTGAAGTTGAATTTGATAGATTTATGAATGATTCTTTGCAGAGTCAACTTGATATGCAGTCTACTGAAGAAATCATGACAGATACTACCCCGATTGTTATCATATAAATTATTTCTACAAAAGTAGCTATGACACAAGAGTTGATGGTAAGTCAAGAAGCATATACTTCCTCCCTTCCTCCTTGGTTGGTCTCTCCAGTATCGAAGTGAAAGAAACAAATGATCTCTCCAGAAGAGCTTGATCTTGAAGACATAGCTCGTCCAAAATCGAAGGGGAAGAAAAAGGAAAAATTTCATTCAAGGTTTAATGTTGGAAAATTGGTCATAATTCTGTAGAGATTGGTCTACCCCCGCAAAAAGAAGGTGATGTTAACATGGAGGACTACACAGTCATGAGAGTATAGACCGACAAAGTGACAAATGAAAGTGAAAATGAATATGCATAGGTGGTCCAAGATGCATTAGCAAGAAGGCTTGATAAGATGGAATAGGCCCGAAATTTGTACAAGGAGAAGGCCGAGTGTTATGTAGTTATTTTGAGGAAACTTGCAAGCTCTTTATGAAATGTACAACCTATGGCTATGGTAATAATTGAGGAACTCGTAGTACGAAAGGCTGAGAATTTTGCCTCCAAGGGTAATGTGTTGTACGATTTCATTGATGAAATGATAGAACATGGTTCATAGGTTATAACTATTGCGAATGAGAAGGCCACTCAGATAGCCAAGCTAAAATTAGAGCTCGATAAAGAATAAAACATACTTTCCCAAGAGCAAAAAGAAATGGAAAAATGTCTCTCATTTTGGTCACGAATGAAAGAGGAAAAGCTAAGTAAGTTGGTGGAAGTTGGGGTAATTCCCAACAAAGAGAAATATGTGGAGTTAAGAGAATCCCTCAAGCACCACATTCAAGTGATCAAATCTCTTATTGAAGATATCCACCTATTACAAGAATATGTTGAAGAGCATCGTGTTATCCTAGAAAATCGAATTAAGGAGTTATCGGGTAAGCTCCTTGATGAAGATCATATTTTCCTCCTGACCAATGAACTTTCACAGATCTACAAGGAAGCCCTCATGAAGCAAGTGGAGGATGCAAAATTTTCCAGGACCTCCATGCATGCAATTTGTGACATACGGCTTTCTCTTGATAATCTCAAGATGCATCTTGATAGATCCAATAATATTCACTCATTTTCCATAAGATCAATCACCAAAGTTCACACCATTGTGGATTACACTGTTGGTCCACATGAGACATTCGTACTAGAGACAAGGAAGAGATATGGAGACTTCCATGCCCAATGCAAGGAACCATGAAGACTTCTTTCCATCTCCAGTGTTAGATAGTTTTTTAATTTCATTTACACATTATGCAAATAGTTCTCAACATCTTACATGTCTTTTTCCAAGATGTACTTGTATGTAAAAACATAGATGTTTTCCTAAAAATATGGATGAAATTTTAGAATAAGTCAACTAGTTAGTTAGGTCATATTTTCCTATATTTTCTCCTAAATTTTCTCTTATAATTTTTCCAATTTTTCTCTCCTCTCCCATCTATAAATAAGAGATGATCCTATTGTAATATTGTATCTTTTATCTTTTGCAACAAAGTGCTGCCCATTTTGAGAAGAAAATACATGAAACTTTGTGTTCATATTTGTGTATCTATTTTGATCAATAAAGAAGAAATTTGCATACCAGACTTTATGTTGGAATCAATTATCTTTTGGATTTGATTGAGATTGGCAAAGATTAGTGATTGAGATCTAAAAGGCTTTGAGTAAATCCATGTAAACTTTGTGTTTCACTCTTTTATTCAAATTTATGTTATTTGATTGAATCTTGTTGGTTAAATCTCTACAAGATTTTGTGCTTGTATTTTTTCATGTTGTTCGTGGATCTATAGTGGAGTATCTAGAAGAATTTGTGGTTCTAATACAACGTTGGTTATATATCTCAAAGGATTCATTGGTAAAATCTACAAAACAACTTTGTGCCTTCATGATTTTTCTTGTTTTATAATTTATCATTATTATACTAGTATTATTGGTCTTTGCTTTGACAAGCTAAGAATATCAGAATTATTGATTTTTTTAGTTTGAAGTTATATTTAATCAGGAGCTCAAAACTGTGAACCATTGTAAAACATATTATTTGAAAAAAAAGAGAATTATGAATGTGACACACCGCAATCTCTTAATCATAGTGTACATCATTGTAAATACTTAATTAGTTTTACTTAGTTTCAATAAGAAGTAAGAAGGGCACCTCCCCTTTCTGAGAGGAGAGATTGTGTCTCACACAACTATGGCTGAAGGCAAGTTTTGTAATTTGTTAAAGGGATTACATAATTTTCATCCAACAAAGCCATAACAATAGTATATTATTGATTATATGTACATGAACTTTTGATATATATATATGAGAATTCATGTTTAGGTTTTATGATTTTATGTTGAATTAAATATCAATGTGATTTATTAAATATCTATAGTAAGAATGTTTAATAAATGTATCCATGATTTAATGTGTATTTGATCTAATTAAAACATTTTAGTTTACCTTAAATACTACATTATGATTGAGTATGCTATGTTAAATTAAATGCACCTTTGATCTAATTTTAGAACGTTAAATGCATATAAGGATCTAATCTAACATAACACACAAGATGAATTCAAATAGTATGCAAACTAAAGTAATAATCCAAACTTAGTGAATAATTACTCCATAATCTAAGACACACAAAGATCTATTTTTCAAATAAAGAAGAAATGCGAGATGAAATAGAATACTATCTACTTAATCTAACAATACTCCTTTAAAATACATACTATTCAAAGAAGATGTTAGGTGTAGTACTGACACAAATGTGTGACATTTACAGTTTCTTTGAGAGGTTTACCATCTATTTCCATTAATTTGTATGCTCTAGATCCATAATGTTAACCAATTATGTAAGGTCCTAACCAATTAGGGGAAAACTTTCCTTTTTAATTTGAGGTAGCATTGACATTACATTGATTCTCATATAACACCAAGTCACCTTTATTAAATGCACGAGGGATGACATGATCATTATAACTATGTTGCATTGATTTAGAATAATCTTGGAGTTGCTCAAGAGCATTGATATGCCATTCATCAAGCATTTCAAGAGTATGCAATCATTGCTCCTTATATGTATTATCATCAATAAACCCCCTAGGAGCAATTATCAATGGAGGAATTTCTAACTCTAAGGGCATTATTGCCTCAACACTATAAACAAAGTTGTAGGGAGTGTTTCATGTAGACGTTCTAATACTTGTATAATAGGCCCACAACACATAATTTAACTGAGTGTGCCAATATTTATTATGTTTACTTTCTATTTTCCTTAGGATTTTCACAAAAAAATTGTTAGTTGATTCTACTTGACCATTTGATTGTAGATAATATGGTATTGAAAATCGATGTTGAATATGAAAGGTTTCCAAAAATTTCTTCATGTCATTGTTCTTAAATCAAGTTCCATTGTTTGAAACTAATGTGGAAGGGAGACCAAAGTGAGCAATAATGTGTTCCAATATTAAATGACATATAGCATTAGCTATTGTGGAATGAAGACATGTAGCTTCTACCCACTTCGTGAAATAATCTATTACAATGATTATAAATGTATGTCCAACAAAAGAGAGGGGTGATATTTTTCCAATAAGATCCAAACCCCAAATTGACAATGGCCAAATAGGAACTTGGGAATGAAGCTCAAAAGAAGGAGCATGAATCAAATTGTTTTGTTCTTGAGATTTGTGACATTTTTTAACGTGAGTTAAACAAGCTTGTTCCATGTGTCTCCAATAATATCCTATACATGTTAATTTTTGAACTAATGATATTCCTCCAAAATTTCCCCCATAAGCACCTGCATGAGCTTCTTCAAGGGCTATAGGTATTTCTAATTGTTTAAGGAGTCTAAGTAATTGATTGTCAAATGATCATCTATATAACACATCTACAAGGATTATATATTTAGATGCAAGTTTTCAAAGATGAGCTCTAGTGTTTTTAGTTGTAGGGTCAAGAAGGGTACCTTCTCTTAAGTAGTTGAATATTTTTGTATACCATTCACTAGAGTTTTCAATATTGTTTAATAAGACTTCCTTTATTGTGTCATCTATTGATGGATTTGTGATCGTATGGACTATAAATGTGAAATTGATAGAAGGATCTTCAAGAGATGCAAGGGAAGCAATTATTTCCATTGCATATGCATGCCAATTATCCTTATGTGGTATGTTTTCAATGGTATATAATTCAAATTTTTCCAATTAAGTCATTGCAAGATCTTTATATTTAGAGAACTTATCATGTTTCGCTTGATATGAACTACTTATCTAGTTAATGATTAAACCAAGACCTAAAGTTGCACGAAATCCAATAATTAAAGCTTCATACTCTATGGTGTTATTTGTGCATAGGAAGTTCAATCAGTATGATAAGGGATTAGGCTTTCTAGAGGTTGGAACCATTATAACCCTTGCTCCAAAGCCATTTCTACACTTAGATCCATTGAAGTAGAATTCCCATGTTTCTATTTCAATATTCAACACACTTTCATCCAAGAATGAGTCCATATTAGGTAAAAATAATGGAGAAGGAGAATTAGCTAAATGATCAGTTAAGGTTTTTCCTTTGATTTCCTTTTGAGAGAAAAAATTAAGATCAAACTTATTTAACAATATAACCCATTTAGCTAAGTGTCCTAATAAATCGGTTTAAGCAAAAATATGTTTTAAAGGATCAAACATTGTCATCACATGAATTTCCACATTTAATAAGTAATGTCTCAATTTACTAGTAGAAAATACAAGAGTCAAAAATTATTTTTCTATCATTATATATCAGGTTTCATAGTCAATCATGGTTCAACTAATGTAATAAACAAGATGTTCTTTACCATTATCATCTTGTTGAGCCAACAATGCTACTAAAGCATGGGCTGATGTTATTGTATAAATGATAAATGGTATTTCTTGCATATCGGGTTGTAAAACATGAGGAGTAGCAATATAATATTTCAAACTTTCAAATTCCTATTTACAATCCTCATTCCAATTAAATTGTCTTTCTTAAAAATTTGTGTAAAGGGTAATATTTGATCCACCAAGGATGCCACAAAATGACAAATATCTTGGATGATTCCTTGTAAAGTATGCAACTAAGAAATATTTTTTAGGATATGGCATGCTAGTGATAGCATCAATTTTATTCATGTCCACCTCAATGCCTCTGTGGCATACAATAAAACCTAATAGTTTTCCACTATCCATGGCAAAGACATTTTTTGTATTTAATCTCATGTTATACTTACATATTCTTTCAAAATATCTGAAGGATGTTAAAATTGTCTTGACGGGTTAAATATTTGGCTAGAACATCATCAACATAATCTTCCAAAATCTTATGTATGTAATTATGAAATATCAATGTCATAGCTCTTTGATATGTTGCACCTATGTTTTTTAATCCAAAAGGCATAACCACCCAACAAACTGTTCCCCAAGCTATAGTAAATGTTGTCTTATATTGCTCTTGAGGGTTGATAAAGATTTGATTATATCCAAAAATCTATCTGTGAATGACAATAAAGCATGGCCCACAGTCAAATCTACTATCATGTCGATATTAGAAATGGGAAAGTCATCTTTTATAGATGCTTTATTAAGGTCATAGAAATCCATACACATCCTAATACAATTATCAGGTTTTGTGACTATGACAATGTTTGACATCCAAGCGAATAGTCAATAGGACAAATAAAGCTAGCTTCAAGGAGTTTTTCAATCTCAACCTTAACCAATAGATCTATCATAGGATTCATCTTATGTATCTTCTATCTCATTGGTCTAGCATCTAATTCAAGGACTATATTATGCATCACTATCTTTGCATCAATACTCAACATGTCTAAATAATTCCAAGCAAAGAATTCATGAAATTCATTTAATAATTTTGCATGATCTTCTTGTTCATACTCATCAAGACACTTTACTATTTGAATCACTCTTTCTTCATTAGATGTTTCCATAAATATGTTGATTGTATCTCCCATAGGGAGTTCATTTTATCTTGAAACTTTAGGGATATGTTCTTCCCCATCGTCGTCAACATTACTAATTTCCGTTTCTTCATCTGCTTGTTTAGTACTAACCATAGCACAAGTGAATCCTTTTTTTAGGGGGAGTTGGTGATTATCATAAACTCATAACATTTATTTCAAGGCTTAATCATCTTTAAATTATTCCAATGATTCATCACATGTTGTATCAATCAATTCAGGATGCTTTAAAGTGAGAGTTATCTTAGAAGAATTATAGATAATGTTGTTGATATTGAGTGGTCTTTTTGTTGATTTTGTTATCTTAGAAGGATAATATCCAAGACTAGACTTATTTTTTTGTGTGATAGGCTCTATAGGAACATGGATAATTTGTTATTTCACTCCACATCCTTTTCCACTATAACCAAGTTGTTTCAAGATCTCATAACCTCTTTCATAAATCCTTTCCATCTCTTTCGGATTCGATGGTTGTTCATAGTCAACTTCATAAAAATTCAATGTATAACTTATGTCTTCTTCTAAAGTGGATAAAGTAGATAATCGTGAGGGTTCTTTTGAGTTTTATGTTGACATTACCGTTGGTTCTTTTCTCTTTTCAAAATTTTTTGTTGTGAGCTTATACCCTCCCATAAATGTAGGTATAAAATCTAAAGAACACCAATCATCATCAAATAGACTTGTGATTTCCTCAATACTCTTTTCTTTTTTTTCTTCCTCTTGCACAATTTCCAATTTTGAAGTTGGTATCAATGTTATCAAAGGACTTTATTTATCTTTCTTAGTGTGTAAGAAAATTCCTGGTTCAGGATAGGCTTTAACTATGTACACTTAGTTATATACATACTTCATTATACGATGAAGAGTTGAAGGAGCCACATGGATCTCATGAATCCATGGTCTACCTTGAGGCATAAAATAAATAGGATTTTGCAATGTAAATTTTTCAATCGTAATAGGTAATGTGATCACACCAAGTGGTTGTTTTCCTACATTATCAAATCCACAGATAGACAAATAATTATATTCAATCTTGGTCTTATCTACTCCAAGCTTATCCAAGACGTTTATACTACACACATTAAGGTCTCATCCATTATCAAAAAGGGTTATCTTTATCTCGGTCCTATTAATGCGATAATATTATGAAAGCTTCATTTTGTTTTTACACTTCCAAGATAACTCATTAGTGAAAAATAATGTCAAGATTAATCAAATTCATTCCTTGAATAAGGACAACTACATTATTTGCATTTGTACTAGGAGGAACCACAACTTGTTGCAAGTTTGTTTGAAGCATACTATGTTAATTAAGTAAATCTTGAATAAGATCCCATAAGGATATCCTAGTAGGAGTATTCTTAAGTTGTTCAACAAGATTATACTTTTGTCTACTATGCAAAGGAAAATGAGGAGAACTATGCAAGATAGGTTAAGGTAATGGTAAGGAATCAGGAGGAGTTTTTTGTTGCCTATTGATCCTTGTATTATATGTGTGAGAAACTATATTGTAACTCGGTTGTTGTGAAACATTGTTACTATCAAGTTGCCTTGTGAAGTTCAATATATATCCTAGTTTTAATGGTTTATTTTTAAGTGGTTCTAAGATAAGCACGATTTTGGTTTGAACCTAAGGTTGATGTGAAGGTGGGTAAAGGATAATCTAAGGTGTGATTACATTAACATCTCTTTATTTTGGTTTATTATGACAAGCCTTAGTAGATGAACCTTGTGAGATGAAATCCTTAAGGGCTTCATCTAACATGTCAAAGTCATCACTAATAAAGGACTTGAGGGATATGTTAACTTGGAAAAAGAGATCTCACATGATCAAATGACTATGCTTTCTCCAAGAGTTTCATCAATTTGTGTTTGTGTTTGTTTGATGTTTTTGATTTTGATTTTGTTTTTTAATGATTGAAAAATGCAAACTAATCTATCTAAGCTATGAAATGATGCTAAAAATAAAGGAAAAATAAAAAAATTTAATGTTATCCTCAAATGAAATATGCATTAAATTTTTTCCACAATGCTACCAAATTTAACTAAAGAAGAATAACTTGAATTTAAAAATGGATTGTTTCATGAAACCAATTCTTAGATCTGAAAAAAATAATAGAAACACAAAACAAAGGCCAAAATAATCACCTACAAACTTGTCTAAAGGGTCTATAGAGGGACTCATTCTCCCATGGGTGAATGGGTCCTTGTTCAAGGTTTTTAAAATTGAATTTTCCAAGATCTGATTTTATTTTATGTGTTTCCGGTTTTTTATTACAAATAGGGGTTTCTGTAGCAGGTTTTTCAAAATAATGGTTGCTAAATACAAGTATAAATAAGGTCAAATGATGAAATAAATTATTATTTTTAGAATATAATTTAAATCTAAATCTAAACTTGAATGGTTGAATGATGATCTTGATGTAAGTCTAGTTCAAAATGAATGGAGATTTAATGTAATTTTTCAAATTTTCTATGAATTTAAAGGATGCAAACATGAAAATTTAACCCTAAATGAAATGTTCACTAATGAAATATTAAACAACCCTAAATGTAATGCAACTAATACAAACCTAATGCAAACTAGTGCAAAATTTAGATCTAGGGTTGAAATGGACTCCAATTTTCAAAATTTTGTTGTACAAGGTCGGGTTAACCAAAATGAAATGAAGAAAAAAGGGGCTTTCTCAAAATGGAAAGCTAATTACAAAGGGTGGAAATATACCATATCTTCCTACATTCATTAGGAAATGAGATCCCCACAATGAATCAATTATCAAACCTTAGGTGAATCAACCCAAAGTGAGAATCTTCAAATTTCCTTATGCTTGAGGGACGAGGGTCAAGGTCAAACAACACTTTGGGGAGAAAAACCAAAAACCAAAAATCAACTCCAAATTGTAATATAACACTTGGATCTTGAAGATTAAGCATAAAATGAGAGAAACAATAAAGTTTTTGGAAAATATGAGAAGGAATAACACTGTGCATCTATCATAAAAAGCAGTTTCTGCAAGCCTGTCAAGGACTCATTCACCGGTGGGAAAATGGGTCCAGGTTTCTTGTTCTAGAGATCTTTGAATATGAGAGATGAGTCTTAAACCTGAATTTATTTCCTATAACTCTAAATGTTCACTCTCAGATCAAAATCTATGATAAATCTACAAAAAAAAAATTGTTGTTTGGTTGTGGATGGGGGTTTGCCTCAGTCAAACCCCTTTTTTGGTAATTAAACCTCAATGTAAATAATAGATCTAAAACATGAAAGCGTGTTAAATCCCTAATATTAAGTGTGTCTAAGATTACAAGAGCTTAAATGCAAAGAAACCCTACTCAAATGTGTTAGAATAGGATCCTAAAATGAAACAATGAATAGTGACGAAAACCTACTTTGGGAGATATCAAATCACCTTAATAGATCACAAGTCTGAATATACCTTTTTTTAGGCAGAAAGTAGAATGGTAATAGAAGATGGAACCACTTAGGAAAAAAGTCATTAGGCTTGGTTGAATGGCTTGGTGCATCTCCCAAAACCTAGAATCCATTATGATCCTCCATAGGCATCTATCATTAATCTTTGGCAATGCTTGATCTTGTTAACAAACTGAGCTTGAAGACCTACAAAAACAAATAGAATGCTACTCCAAGACTTCAACTTTGAATGCTTGATTGATTTCTCCTTGCTCTTGAATGCAAATTCTTGTGATCTCATGTGAATCTCTTGCTTGTCTCTAGTGAAAAATGATTGAAAGACTTAGCTTTATAGGGTTCCTTTCTAATTTGTCGTTTATTAGATCTAGAAAGCCGACACTTAAGATTTCAATTTAGGACCTTGAAATGTCACCAAAACATTTTTAAATTTAAATTTGTGAACTTAAAGAGGACCCATTCACCCATGGGCGAATGGGTCCAGACCTAAAATTTAATGACCTAGATAATGTCAGAGCATTAAATTGTTTAATATAATTTATTCAATGCGGGTTATAGTATCGGGAAATAAATAAAACAGGCCTTGAGATGCATAATAAACGGTATTAGAGGCCAATTAATGAGGTTAAAAATGCATAAATGAAAGGTCACTAAAATAGGTCCAAATTAAGTGTGAAATTGTACTTTCTCTTAGAAAGGAGTGCAATTTTCTACACTTCATGCATATATTTGATCGATGAGATCGACATATATGTGTTTAATTGTTGAGGAAATAATATATACATAATATATCTATACGCACACACACACACACACACATATATATAAATAGTAATATGTGTGTATGTAATCATGAAAAAGAAACGTGCATAAAAGCATATTAATATATATGTATGTGTGTGTGTGTGTATTTATGTATATACATGCATTATTAGATTGTGTGGAATATACAAATATGTGTATATCAATTCGAATAACAAATAATGCATTTTATAATTATAAAAGCTGAGATATGATATATGTATAGAAATAATCAACAAGAATATATTAGTATATATATTAATAATATATTTAACATACATATATGATATAAATATTATATTATATATATAGATTAATAATATATATAGTGTTGTTTTATATTTGAAAGTTTTCTAAAATGTTTGCAAGCAAATATAGTGCGGGCTATTATAAGCTCATCGCTGCATTTTTAAAGAGCCTGCAGTTTACTTACAAATGATAATGATATTCAACGTTTTAAAGTGAAGGAAAATAACATGTATAGCACTAGAAATAATATACTCCCATATCCACACACTCGACCATGAGTAGCTAAGTAATGTGTTGTGCACTGATAGCGCAATGTATATAGCCCGTGGAAGTGAGTATGAACTAAGTTATAATATGCAACTAAATGCAACATGACTTTGTCAATAAATTAAGTGCTAGGTATGAAGTTTGAGAAGAGCCATTATGGGTGATAAAGTATGTTTAAAGTTGTTACAAATTAAAACCAACATATAAGGTCAATGAGGAAATATACTTATAAACCAACACATTATATTACATAATGAAATAAAGTGATGTTTATAACTTGTAAAGAAAGCGCCTAGGTAAGGCGTGTGTGGGGTGAAGAGAGCTAGGTTTATGTATTGCAAAGACTTAGTTAATAATATGAATGTTGTGAGGAATATAAACATGGGAACCATGTTTTGACTTGGTCTCCAAACAATAACCAAATGAATAGGATGCATGATGTTTTATGTGGCACCAATATATGAATAGTGTGAAACCATTAGAAGTATAATGTGCAACAATTGGAATGAAAAAAATAGTCAAATGAGAAGCTGGCCAAAATGAGTCAATTTGTAGAAACAATAAACTTGTATTTCTGAGTGTTATTCTTTTTGTCCATTAGAATGAGAGACTCACTCTTTGTGGTGAAATCTGGCTATGCATGTTTTTCTTGTACAATTTTTTTAGTTTTCACATTTTCTTCTTCTTGTTGAGTCGAACCTTTTGATTGAGAAGTGTCATGTTTGAGAGCTTGTTTCTAGCATACAATTTCTCACATTTGTATATAAATAGAGGTGCTTTATCCTTCATATGGGACACATTATGCACACTTGATGCTTATTTTATGAGTTGTTATTCTAATTTTCTGAGTTTGAGAGTTTGTGAGAGGTTTTTGAGAGTTTGTGAGAGTATTTTTAGAGTAAGTTTTTGGTGAGTGGAAGAGAGATAATTGGGAATTTATTGTTAATTTTGGGAAGGCTAAGCTACGAATCCAATTTGATCTTTTGGAGCTTTGCATATATAGGCATGTTGATTTCTTCTCTATTGTGCCTTTTTATGTTTTGGTAAAGATTATATGTCCTTGTTTTCCTGGTTTGAAAAATATGTTTATTTGTTTATTATGGAATGGTTATTCTCTTCCTTATGTGAAAGTGAAAGATTCTTGATGTATCTAGGCTAGGGAATTTTTTTATTTGTGTGAATGTATATACTCCATATTATGGAATGGATGTTTATATTAATATTATATACTATATTAAGATAAGCTTATATATAGTTGATGCTCAATTATCAAGTTGAATTATATAATTACTTTAAGTTACTTTGGAATACTTTGAATTACTTAGTAGAAATATCATCATTATTATGTTATGCAAAATTTTATTAATAATCTTTACTTGATTAATTACTCATTTTTCTTTGAGATAGGAAGAGAGTCTTTCCCTAGGGTTAGGGTATGAACTTGATAGTTATATCCATATACATCAATAAGATTGATAAAAAGTATTTTCTTTTTTTTGATTTAGAGTCTAATCCTAGGACTCACGTTTCAGAACCCAAAATTGTATTGTGAGAGGACTATGTGTGTAGATGCACCAACTCCTCATAAGTTGATTATGTCCTCGAGATCATATACAAATATTGTAAACATGTGAATGTTTGAGGTATTTGAAAGAAACGTTTTATGAATGGTTTATGTTCTCTTGAATGTTACTTTACTTTTGATTGAAATCGTAGGTTGAGAATAACCTATTTGGTAGGGTTGATTATTTGATTATTGATTGAAGAAAACCTATATGATCTAGTTGATCATTTTTTTTATTATGCTTTCAATTGGAGTCGATTTATTGTTGAGACCACACTTTAGAATGAGTCATTTATTGATATGATTATTCTTTTGATCGAGGTCATTTATTAATGAGATTATACTTTTGATCAAAAACATTTAATATTGAGATTGTACTTTTGGAAATTCAGTCATGTGATGATATGTCATTAGGAAAATAATTTTATGGTTAATCCATGGGAAAGGGTGAAACCTAATTAGATAATATTTTATAACACTTACTTCTTAACATGAGCTATTATATTTCTAACATGGTAACATAGCTTTAATCTCTCGCTCCTCTGAGTTTGAATTTTTTGTGTGCATGGTGGACTCTATCTTGGGGGTACCCAATGGTCCCCCTTTTCCCCCCTAACCCGTGCTCCTCTCCTTTGGGCTCGTGCCTGACGGATACCACCCCTGTGGGGACAATGCTTTCTCCATCAGGCTTTTCGAAGACTTTGGAAACTCTAGGCGAATCTTCGGTGCTAGCGGTGAAGATCTCTTCGACTGTCAGTTGGAAGGATGTGTTATCTAATGGCAAGCAAGTCTCCTCCTCATTTTAGTCTACACCTAAGACTGTCTCAATCTCTAATTCAGTGTTTGACATTCCTAATTCGATCAGTGACAGGATCCTCTCCTCCATGGAGAATGTTATAGTGGGGAGATTTCTTTCTTACCGTCCAACAGTGGATATGGTTCAGAAATGGGTTGCAATGAAGTGGCGCCTTAAGGGTAGTGCAGAGATTTGCACGATGGTTGGTGATCTTTTCCTATTTAGATTCAAGGTTGTGGAGGACTTGGTGGCTACTTTGTCGTCGGGTCTGTGGGTTTATGGGAAGCACAACCTGGCTTTGTGCCGATGGAAACCTGGTTTCAACACTGCTACAGATCTAAATAAGTTGGCTCCTATTTGGGTAAGGCTGTCAGGCTTGCCTTTGGAGTATTGGGATGAATCCATCTTCAAAGCTATTGGGGATTCGCTAGGTCAATTTATTGCCACAGATTCAATCACAAAATCAAAATCTAGGTTAGTCTTTGTGAGATTCTGTGTCAATATTTGTGTTGATAAAGTCCTACCAAACTTTGTCAAGCTGTGTTCTAAGTTGGGAAACTGGATTCAACCTATTTGCTATGAAAATGTTGTTGTATACTATCAAAAGTGTGCCAAAGCAGGGCATCTGATCTTTGATTGCAAATCTGTAGTCAGTCGGGAGTTTAAGGACAATGTGATAAATCCCACTACTCTGTCTGAGAATATTCCACGACCGCCGAGTGACTCTGGGCTCATTCCCCCAAGTGTTGTTCAGTCATTTGAGGATCCTCCACATCCACCCTCCCCTATCGATCCACCTTATGAACTATCTGACCCTAGTGACTCATTGGTGTCGGCTGCTAAACCCACGTCTGTCCTTTTGCCTCAGGACCCTGGCTCTTCGGCTGTTAATCCCCTGTTCGAGGGGGTCTCTGGAGGGATTATTGTTCTTGGCTCTTCGGCTTTTGACCCTCTATTTAAGGTTGTCTCTATGGGTACCTGTGGGGCCTTGATTGAAGATGGTGAAATCTAGGAGGAAGAGAGCTTTGGTATGATTGATGAATCTGCTGAAAGTTTGGGGAGTTTGAAGCTTGAGAAAGCCGGGGGTGAAGAGATAAGGACAACACCCAAGAAAAAAGGAAGGAAGAAGAAGGCAGATGTAGGAGGGGAATCTAAGCCAGGGAGACCTTCTCAGAGGCACACTAGAATGAGAGAAATGACAAATGAAATTGCCCTAGGAAAGTAGAGGACATTGGATGTGTCTTCAAAAAAAAGTCAAAAATGAGAATTATGTCATGGAACGTTCATGGGCTTAATAGCTCACACAAACAACGTGCTCTGAAGGACTATATAGTGGAACATAAGATTGATGTTTACCTTCTTCAAGAAACCAAAATGTTGATGGTTAATTTTGATAAAATTGCTAATTTTTTTTGGCCTAATGCTTCCTATGTCTATAGTGATGTTGAGGGAGCTTCGAGGGGTTTGGTTGTGCTTTGGAACCCATCATGTTTGTGGGGTTCTGAAATATTTCACTATAAAAATAGTGTAGGGGTTTCATTCTCTTACCTTGGTGAAGCCTGGTCTATAGTTAATATATATGCTCCTAATCAGAGGAATGCGAGAAGTATTTTGTGGAGTAACATGGTGGCTAAAATTAATCTGAATAAGGGAGGTCATTGGCTTGTTGCTAGAGATTTTAACTCTCCCCTTTTTCCATCTGAAAAAATTGGTGGCCTTCTGGATTACTCTAATAGCATGTCTGATTAGGCTAATTTTGTGAATTCTTCGGGTTTAGTTGATATGAAGCTCCTAGGCTAGAATTAAACTTGGTCTAATAGATGGGCTGGTGGTAACTTGATTTAGGTCCGGCTTGACTGCTTCCTCTGCTCTCCTCATTTGACTAATGTCTTAGATGCCAATCTAATAACCCTGCCCAGGATGGTCTTTGACCATAATCCTCTTTTGCTGACCACTAATATTCGACCTGTTGTTGGTCCCTTTCCTTTCCGCTTTGAAATAATGTGGAACGCTCATCCCGATTTCAAAAATAAAATTGCTGAATGGTGGAATATCCCTATCCAAGGATCCCCATGTATAGGATCTTTTTTAAACTTAAAAATATTAAAAATATGGTTAAAGTATGGAACAAGAATGTGTTCGGGGATCTTTTTCAAAATAAAAACTGCTTGAAGGAAAGTTGAGGACCTTACAGAAAAATATGGAGGAGGGTGATGACAGTCAGCAGACTCACATCTAGGAACGGGAAGCAAGAATGGAATGGGAACGGGTTCTAAAAAATGAGGTCTTTTGGAAGCAAAAATCTAGGGTCTAATGGCTGAAGGAAGGAGATAGGAATACCTCCTTTTTTCATGTTTCTGCCATCAAGCATAGGAAAAGGAACCAAATTTATAAACTAACCAATGCCACTGGGGAGGTGATTTCAAATCAAGCTCAAATTGGACTCTGTGCTGTTAACTATTTCTAGGAGGCTTATTTGGCCCCTACTGAGGTGCCCAACTTGGCCTTGGACTGTGCAATTCTCAATAATCTTCTTGCCTCCATCTCTCAGGAAGATAATTTGGGGATCCTTAGGACTATTTCTATGAAAGAAGTTCATCTAGCTACCTTTAGCATGGGGGCTTTCAAAGCCTCGGGGCCTGATGGTTTTTGTCCTACTTTTTTTCAGATTTTCTGGGATACTGTGGGTGGGGACCTTGTGCTTGCGGCCAAATACTTCTTCAAATCGGGTAGGATCCTTAAACAATTGAACCACACATTCATTTCTCTTATCCCCAAGATTAGTGAGCCGATTTCTATGATTGAATTTTGACCAATTAGCCTTTGTAACACCTTTTATAAGATCATTTCTAAGATTCTTGTTAGCTATATCAAACCTCTTCTGGAAAAAATCATTAGTCACACTCAAAAGGGTTTTGTCCCTGGGTGACATATTCTTGATGCCACCTTGATAACCCATGAACTGCTCCACTCAATGGATAGATGTAACAATGCGAGGATGGCTCTCAAGCTTGACATTTCCAAAGCTTATGATAAAGTGTAATGGGTCTTCATCTCGAAGGTCTTGGCTAAGTTTGGCTTTAAATGTTTAGTCATCAAACTCATTATGGAATGTGTTAACACTGTCAAGTACTCGGTAATAGTTAATGGTTCCCCCTGTGGGTTCTTCTCTGCTAGTAGAGGGCTCAGACAAGGAGACCCTTTGTCCCCCTATCTTTTCATTATGATTGTTGAAGTGCTTAGTAGGAATTTCATGGGTCTGCTATCAGAGGGCTCCATTACGGGTGTTAGAGTGGCTTCCTCTCTGGATCTGATTGTTGTACAACAATTTGTGGATGACACTTTTCTATTTGGGAAGGCCTTTGTGGTGGAAGCCAGGAAATGGAAAGCTTGTCTTAACAACTATGCCTCTTGTTCTAGTCAAAGCATCAATTACAATAAAAGAAAGATTTATTTCTTTAACTACATGCCTAATTTGAAAAATAGGGTGACTGTGGTTCTGGGATGTGTTAGTGATTCTCTCCCATTGGTGTATCTTGGGCTCCCCCTCATGGTTAAGGAGGTCCCCATGGAGTTCTGGAACTCGGTTCTGGAAAGGATTCAAAGGAAATTGGCTAGGTGGAAGGGCTCTATGCTAAGCAATGCTGGAAAAATCTAAATTCTCACTATGTCTCTCCAAGGTATCCCCACTTACTTCCTATCCAATTTTAAGATGCCTAAGTACATTGCTAATAAATTGAAATAATTCAAAGGGATTTCCTATGGTTCAACTGAGGAAAAGAAGAAACTTGCTCTGGTGAAATGGGAAAGGGTCTGCCAAGCTAAACATTCTGGTGGGCTTGCAATTAGGATGATTGTCAACTCTAACAGGGATCTGATGGCCAAGGTTGGTTGGGACCAGTTAAAGAACATTAAGGACTAGTGTAAAATTTTGAATTCCAAATATCTCCAGGATAGGCCCTTGATTGATTGTCTTTCAGAGCCTCACCCTCAGGGCTCTATTGTCTGGAGGAGCATTTGTAGCACAAAAGGCCTGCTAAAGAAAGGGATTAAGTGGAAAATGGGCAATGCGATTAGAATTAGGTTCTCGAAAGATACTTGGTTAATTGAATCCTCTCTAACTTGCTTTGACTTTAGGGCGGTGGTGGGTGCGGCCCAAAGATTCTTTGGCATCCATATCAGTGACTATGTTTCTGGATCCCCTGGAGCTAGGATTTGGAAGGATCTTACTCTTTGTTGCCCCCATTCTCATGAACTTTGTTGTCTTGCTCGATCCCTTTAGGTGATTCTTTCTAGCACCAGGTTTCCATCCTATGATAGGGAGGATGAGTTTTTTGGACTTTAGATAAATAAGGGGATCTCTCTATGCGATCGTCTTACAGACTGCTGACAAATGAAAATTCTACTGAGGAACCCTGGAAGAAGGTCTGGAATCACCACATGATCCCTAAATTTTTTTTTTCCAGTGGATGGTCTGTCTTAACAGGATTCTAACCCAGGAAAATTTCAAGATTTAGGGTTTTTGTTTTCCCAATAGATGTTTTCTTTGCAAGAAAGGGGAGGAAACTGTCAGTCACCTTTTATTACACTACCCGTTTGTTACTGAAGTTTGGGGGCTGGCTTTTGAGAAACTTGATGTCCCTTGAGTTATGAGCAAGGATCTTTTATCGTTCATTCTGGGTTGGTATGGCCCATATTCCCACCCTCTAACTAGTGAAATTTGGAAGTAGGTCCCTCCTGTCTTGGGATGGTGTTTATGGAAGAAGAGGAATAACAGGGTTGTCAGAAATGTTGAGAGGAGTCCCAAGGATGTTTTTGGAATTGGTGCTAGGTTCATTGAGGAGAATATCTCTCTTTAATGGAAAAATCCCAGAGATGGGGTTGCTGGATTACAAAATAAAAATGGCTAAGGAGTGACACCAAGATTTAAAGGCTAACTCCTTTGATAAATCAAATCTTTTAGCTAGAAAAAATACTAAATGGGAGCCTCCAGATAGAGGATGGTTTAAACTTAATTTTGATGGGGCTGCTAAGGGAAACCTATGTAGGGCAACTATTGGTGGAGCTATTAGAGATTTTATGGGGGCTCTAGTGGTGGGATTTGTTGGAGGTATTGGGTTTCAGTTTTCTTTAGTGGTGGAGGCTTGTGTGCTTCTAATGGGCCTCAAAATTGTTGTTTCTCTAGGGATTTCTTACCTCCACATTGAAGGAGACTCCAAGTCGATAACGAATGTTGTGAATAAAGAACAACTAATTGGTTGGAATACTAAGGACATTTTTTTGGATGCTAGTTTCATTTTATCCAAATTGAGGGATAAAAAAGTGACTCATATCTTTAGAGAAGACAATCATGTGGCAGATGCCTTGGCTAATCTTGGCTCGGGCTGGGATTCCGCTAAATGTTGGAGGAAAATAGAAAGGTTACCACCAAAAATTCAAGCTTTAATCATGTGGGAACAAAGCTACCATGGTTTGCAATGATTTTAAATCTTTGGATGATGGGAGTTGAATGGGGGGTCCACTGGATTTTTTGGGGGGTCTGGTGGATGAGTGTCAATATGGAAATGGAGTATAGGTGGAGGGTTTTTGGAAGAGATCTTTATGTGTGGGGCATGAAATGGAGGATCCACGTGTCTATCCTTTGGACATGGCGGATGGGGTTGGGTTCTAAGGTAATAGTAAAGTGGCAGGGTTGGGACTTAAAATATGGTAACACATATAATTATGGCAGCCTGATGAAGGATAGTTGGAAGGACGTGACTTCATTAAATCTATGGAGCTGTACCGTGCGATCTATTCTCTTGGGGATTGTGGGATTGTTTTTTTATCTCTTCCTTGCATCTGGTTGTGCGAGTGTATTCATAATGATTTGACTTCTCATGATGGGAGATTGCCTCCTTCTAGGGTCTTCGAGCTGATTAGTTTAGCGTGGGTGTCCTTTGGCTCCATTTGGATGGTCTCTAATTTTAGTTATACGGCCATTCTGCATGGTTTTTTGTGCATTCCCTACATGTCCGCCAATTCTTGCCTTATTGGCCGCAATCATAACTTCATTAAACTCATTGTCAAATCACCCTTTGGTGATTTGATCTTTCATGAATGTGACTTGTACGCAGGTGTCATTATCCTCTACTGTATACCTTGCCTTAAAAATCACAATGTGATTATCATTCACGGCTCTTGCAATTGGTATTTTTTGCAATTTCTTGAGTTTCCTGTGCAGGTTGGTAGTATGGGTGGTGAGTGGGTTAGGACTGAACCTGACAACTGCGAGGAGTTTTGGAACATACCTTTGGTCTGGTGCATTTGTGTGGAGGGTGGAATTTCTCCACTTATGGAGTGCTTGGTCGATCATGATCCTATCTTATCGGGTTAGTTTGCCAATTCGTGGAAGGACCGTCGAGTCTCCATTGGTGTTATATCATTTGAGATCAGTGAGGAAGTCATAGCACAAGCCACAGGCTTATTGTGTTCTAGGAAAAAATACCCCAAACACACCAAGAAATCGGATCATGAAAGCTTATAATATTTTTTCAGAGGTGAGGAGGCCCTAGTGCAGAACCAGTCAGGTTTTGAGAGGGATGCTCTCCCGAATCCGTGGGATCAGGTGTGCATGGTGATGATGAAGTATGTTACTTTGGAAGGTAGGTTCAAAACATGTTTATTTTACCACTTCCCTTTGTTAAATCATCTTAGACATAAGATTCTACTAAGTTTCCCATTTTTTCTTTTAATGGACTTGGAAAACTTTGTTGAAAAGTGCAAAGAGTCGACCAACTGTAACCCCAATGATCTCCTGCCGCTCCTGCTCCATCAAGGGCTTATTCTGAGACTATATCACTTTCATCTGGCTTTCTTTCCTCCTAGAGCTATCACTCTTGTCCGCATTGAGAATATTGAACCCCTTTCAACTATGAATATTTCCCCGGTCGAGTCTAAAAGCCCTCCTCATAAATCCAATTTGGGCTTTGTGGGGAATCCTAAAGCCAATATAACCACCAAGAAACTTAAGGGCGAGTTGGCCAAGGCCCATGCCAGTGCGGCGGAAGGTCTCTATGAATTAAAATCCACTCTGGTAGACTCAGTCTACAAGGCCACCTCTACAAAAAAAGGAAAGGAGAAAGGCATGGTGGCCCGAACGACCAAGGATGGAAAGGGAAAGAATTCTATAAGGAAAGACTCTAGAGGTGATACGGTTGTGGGGACCACTGAAACGAATGGTGGGGAAATTCCAAGAGGAGATCCGGGAAGCTGGCTAAGAACAACAAAAATAGGTTGATTATTTAAGACTCTGAGGAGGAGCAGTCTGATAGCAAAGGATACAAGGAAGAAGAAACTGAAGATGAGGAGGAAGAAAATGTGGAGGGGCCCTAGTTTACTTTGGTGGACAGTAATATTCCTATTAATGGCTCTACCTCTTACTCTTTGCATCCCCTAGTTGAAGAGCCTAGAGAGGTTCAGGGGACTATGGACATTAGAGGGGAGTCTTGCGATGCGGTGAAAATAATGGACACACTCAACAAAAGGTTCTGGGGTTAACTTGCTTCACCATGAAGTTGGGCCACTTCATCATGAGCACTCTGTCTAATGCTATAAAATAGGAGCTAGAGGGAAACAATATCTAGGAGAACAAAGAGTGGGTGGGTGATGAGGCGGTGGACCTCCTAATCAAAAACTAGGACAATGCCAGTTAGCTGCTCCCTGTGCCTGTCTGTCGGTTGTTCCTCTGCGGTCACTGTGCTGCCTGTGGGTTGTTTCTGCTTTTTATTTTCTTTATGCTTACTATTTAATCTAGTTCCTTTTTGGCCCTAGTGGCTCATTGTGAAGGGTACAACGCCCTGTAAATGTTGCTTAATTTTTCAAAAAAATGAGCTATTAATAGGTTATTCTTGGGGTTAAGTTTACTCCATGGTATAAGGGGATAGCCTATGCATAGGATACGAATGGTCAATAAAAATTGAGCTAGGAAGGTAGGTGAAGTATATGACATCCACTCTAAATTCTAGGTGATGAATACTTTGGCCAAAGTAGTGTAAGTTTCCATTGTTTACACTATTAGTTCACTATGATTTAGGTTACACAATAGGCAGAGAATGTCATATGTGTAGGTTGTAGTTACTGTGTGAAAAATATAAATATGTAGGACACAACACCAAGCTCATGGAAGGTCATTATTGTTATGAGGTTACCAAACTAATCTCTTTGTCGAAGGGAGGGCCATCTTACCACTTAGATAGATGTGTGGGGGACCGCAATGAGTCTGTGGTTGGCTAAAAAATGCTTGAGTGATGTTTCTCCTCATTAGTAGGTGACCAATATTTGATGGGGGACACCTAGACTATTTGTATACCTAGTTCTAGTAAGCTCATGGAAGCTATGTAATTATTTATGTATCTATTTCTATGGAAAATTGTAAAAGAGAAATGTTATCATGAAATAATGTGATATGAAATCAATACATTGGAAAGTTGTAATACTTTGTTGTAATGCAATGAGAAAGTTTAGAATGATGTTTATTTTAAATGAGCATTATTCTTTCTTTTTTTTGATCGATGATATCACTTTTGACTAGAGCTTTGAACCAGTGAGGCAAAAATTTGTGGGGGACCTCATCTCCATGCATGTCTGGTCTTAACACCACTCCATTTATCCTACGCCTCCCTTCTTCCTTCAAAATACCACCTCTTTCATCTTCCAACATCCCTTCTTCCTTCCTCCCGACATCTCTTTCTCCCACCTTCCTTCCTCCCACCACTTCTTTCTCTGCCTTCCTTTCCACCCGTCACCTCTTTCTCATGCCTTCATTTTGTCACTTCTTCTCTCGTCTCCTCCTGCATCCCTCCTCCTTTCACTAAGTTACGTCATCACTCCTCGCAAACTCAGTTCCTTCAAGCCTCCATCTTACGCCTCCCACCTCCTTTCCTTTGTACCTCCTTATCGAACTTCCCTTCCTCCAACTGGCTCAACCCTATCAACATCACCAAGATTTCAACCATTGAATGTGTGGTTTGTACCACCGTTGACCAATCTTTAGTTGCCCACAACTGAGCCTCCTTCATGCGAAGGGAGAGACTTGAACCAGTGACACCCTATCAACGAGGTTGGTGACTTAACCATCACATTGTGGGGTGAACCCCAATGTGCATATTATTCCTGAATATGAAAATAAATATTTTATTGATAAGTGTTGGTATCATAGTTTATTTACTTGAGGTTAAAAGCATAGTAAATTTTTTGGCTAGAACAATGGGCATGTTGCACGTGGTATCAGACCTATCAGAGCTACTTGGTACAAATTTGGAACCTATGAGCCCATTACGTAAGTATTACAAGAACCCTATCAAAAGATAATGTTTGAAAAGATCTTATGCCACCTTTAGATTGCGAAAGATTATGCAACCAAGTTTTGTAGGAAGGTTATGAGAATTACCGATGAGTACCTTCACCATATGAAAGTATTTTAAATGAATCCAAGGGTATGTGCAGGATTATCATGGAAAAAATAGGCCCTTAAGTGGCAATAAAATTCAGAAAATCAGAGTTAGGCAACTTGACATAAAATTTGAATAAGTTATTTATATTATTTCAAAAATGTGTAAGAATAGAATCTATAGAAAATTGAATGTAGTTTTCTGAATATATTTTCTAAACTACTAGGCTTTTAAAAATAAAAAAAACCTATTTCATGAAAATTTGAAATTTCAATGCAGTAGTACTTAAATTTCAGGGAAAAAATAAGAAGTAGGTGTTTGTTTGACCACCCTAGCCATAATAAAAGGATAATATTTTTTTATTCAATTTTATATATAAGTAGGGGACTCATGTCCCGATGTGATGCATATTTTTTTGTAATTTTTTTCCAAGTAAATAATTAATTACAATTTTTTTATTACAAATTTTAAAAAATATAAAAACTCGTATGTCTAACCACCTTAACTTGGTAAAAAATTAATGAAATTCATTTTTTTTTAATCCTATATTATGCAAAGCATAGAATGTGACACATGTTTTGGATTCAAAAAATGTGATACCGTTTGAAAGCTATAAATGTTTTTCAATCAACCTATCAATCAAGACTTTAGTCATAATTCAAATAGAAAATGAATAATAATTGTAGACATGGAAAATGTACAATGTCAGTTGGACACGCTTATTAACAAACATTTCCTTTTAAATCATATTCTCGGAATCTCATCACATTCTATCTCTTAATTTAATAAATCACTATTTATTGAATCAAGTCTTCCTCTGTCAGTGATTAAATTAAATCAATTTAATTTAATTAACCTTACATCCCTGTTTAATTAAATAATTCATTTTATTTGATTAAATCTCTAAATTCCTTTTATTGAATTAAATAAATTAAACCTTATTTTATTTAATCTAACATGTTCCTTCTTGATTAAATAAATCAAATCATTTATTTAATAAATCATTTCTTCTCAATTCTTGACTTAAAATTAATTCATAAAGCTAAGTCTAAATTGTCACATCATCTAATTCTTCTTTAAGTTAATCAAATCTTAATTAAATTAATCCCTCTCCTTAAAATCCTCTAGAGAATGCAAGTGGCACAATAAATCAATTACTTTGATTTATTAATTCATCTATATTCCCTCACAAAGCATCAAAAGGGAATATTCTTTTGTTTGAATTCAAAAATTCCAAGTAGACTTGTACATCCAACAAGGCATTCACTCCTCTTACATGTCCTTGTGCATTTAGCCAAGTGGCATTTATTTCATTCCTTTTTTCCTCTCACATGTCATTTCTCAAATTTGAAATTCCACCTAATGGCATTTATCATGCACATTGACCAAAATGTGCTCATTCCTCAACCATTCACATCTTGACAAGTGACACTTGACCATTGGATGTTGAATGATCCCATATTGCTCTATTTCATTCTCTCTTCCATTTTGGAAATCTATAAATTGGAGACTTCTCTCCTCATTTCTCATACACAATCTTCATGCAAAGTTACTCTCTCAAATTGAGAACTAATTTTTCTCATTTCACACAACTTTGAGTAAGCTTACCATCCTCAAATTCACCTTCACTTCACATATTTCAAGCAAGGTTGTTCTCTTCATTTGATAATTAATCTTGTTCATAACATCATACAGCTGGTTCAAGGATTAGGAAAGGGCTGCTTACTACACAACATAGTAGCACCAATCCACTATGGGATAGAGTTTAATTATACTTCTTATATGCTTTTGTTTAACCTGTTTTCCACTCATTGGTTGCATATTTAGATATGATTAAATATTTCATAGGGATGTTAGATTTGCTAATTTAAACTAACTTTCATGCTAACAACATGAAAATGTTTGAGTTGATCTTCTTGCAGATTTTAGCATCCACAAAATGGCGCTAGAAGGAGGGATTCACTTCTAAATTTGTTTTTATAGTCTTACTAAGCATCTCTGTTGCAGGAAATTTCTTTCGCATAGATGTGTTAATTGTTCCTTTAAACAATAGTGTCACTGTTATTTATGGTTAAAATCTTTTCACAAAATATGTGTCTTTGATTTTCTCTTTAACATTCCTTACTGTTTAACGCATCCTGAAAAGTTTTCTTTTATATATAAATCAAATCCTAATCCAAGTAGGTCCTACTGCGAGCTTTTTCCTGAGTTTTCCTTACGATTTTGCTACGCAGCCAAGCCAATCATCACCCGCATCATCGTGCCCATCAATTTGTCCACCCACGGTTCTGCGGTGTCGGACGGTTGTTCCTGGGGCCTTAACACCACCTTTTCACTGCTTCGTCGCGTGATCATCAACTTCTGTTGTTGCTATCTTCATCCCCCATGTTACCACCACCTAGTGTATCCCTGTCCATGGTAGCACGGTTAACTGTGCATTGTTCGTCTCCGTTATCCACTGTTGTCACCGCGGTCACTGAGCTAACTACAATGGTAGTGCGGTAACCGCTCACTGTCTTCACCGCGTTACCACCAGTTAAGTTTCACCCCCCGCGGTATTGTGGTTAACCAGCCACAGTCTTCACCACCTTACCGCGATCTACCCGCTAACCCCCCATAGTAGCGCTGTAACCATCCATTGTCCTCACTGCCTTATCACGGTCTACCTGCTAACCATAGCAGTATCGTGATTAACCAGCCACAATCTTCACCGCCTTACCGCGGTCTACCCGCTAACCCCCTGTGGTAGCGCAGTAACCATCCACCGTCCTCATCGCCTTACCGTGGTCTACCTACTAACCATCGCAGTATCACAGTTAGCCACCACTGTCTTCATCACCTTACCACGGTCTATCACTTCACCCTCCACGGTAGTGCGGTAACCTTTCATTGTGCTCACCGCATCACTGTGGTTTGCTGCCTAATCCCCAGCGGTAGCGTAGTAAACCCGCTTCACTGCCTGTCTTGACCACCACCGCGTCCCCGCATAGACTATTCCAACAACCTGTGGTACTGTGGTGAACTTGCCATGATTGTCTATGCAAGCCACCAACCGCGATACCATAGCCTGCGGTAAAACAACAAAGGATTTAATTCGGGAAATAAACAGTGAGGAAGGAAATTTTTGCATTCATAAGGGGGTTAAATTTTTTTTAAATGGTAATTTTTTATGATTAGGGCATTAATACATGAGATATTCTTATGAAATATTTTATTAACTTTATATTTTCTTTTGAAGGTTGAACATTGGAATCGAATCAAGGCAAAACAAGATTGAAGAAAATCACAAAAGCATTTTTAATGCTTGTTGAGCTAGATTTTTATTTTAATTCCAAACCATCTCACATTTATTTTGGGGCTTAAAATTAACAGTTTTGATTTATTCCTTTTGGTTAAAATTGAACCTTAGACATATACTAGATTTCAATTTGGGTCTAAAATTGAACAAGGCAAACTCACACTTCATTTGGTGCTTAAAAAGAAGTCATCATTGCTTTGAGGTTTAAAATGAACAAATGTTTTCCATGTTTTGCAATCTTTTTTACAAACTAATATCATTTAAAATGTGTATGCACTTCTCTTGTGCTTCATTGCAATCTTGAGAATCAAAAACATTTTGGTGATATTAGGTTGTTAAAAAGATTGCCTCCACATTTCAATTTGGGCACTTGAAATTGAAAAAAACATGCGAGTGTGAATAAAACTTATTGCGAGTGTTCTCCTTTTGTTTTTAAACAAAATTCGATCGAACTATGAATAATGTTTGTTCGCTATTGTTTATTTTAGAGGGCCTGCCTTGTGGGAAAAAGTAATCACCCAAGGGAACGACCCAACTGGGAACACACTAAAGCCAAGTGACTTCCAACCGGTATATAAGTGTGGATTCTTGAGGAAAGTTCAAGAATCACAAGGATTATTCCAATGAGATGGACATCAATGGACTCTCGCAGATGTTGGATAATCCCCCACGAACGGAATGCTCGAATTAGAACCCCTTTTCTAGAAAAAGGACAAAACCTTATCTATCTTGTTGGTGCAAAAGGTCATGTCCTTTGAAGCCACCTCACATTATACATGCGGTCTTCTTGTGGAAATGGAAAGTGTGCCATGGGAGATTCATGGGTACTAATGCTTGGATGACCTGAATAAGTGAGTGTCATGGAGGGGAGCCAATGTGGTCAAGCATTTAGCCATTCTCACAAGATATGCACAGCTGGATTTATTCAAGTGGGAACCCAACAAGATATTGCCTCATCATCCTAGGAGTGTAAAAGTTTTTGGAAGGAATACATTGCTTGATCTTGAAAACATTTGAAAAACAAACATTCACAAAGACCTTCAAATTTCAAACCCCTTGTGAGAAAAAAATACTCTTGACGATTTGGACACTCTTTCTTTCCCTAGGGATCATATTCCTAGAGGTTTCTAAGTGCACAAATTCTACCGTCATTTGTTTTCAACAAGGTTAAACATAAGGAACTTTTGCCCTATTTTCCTTGATTTCCACACAAAGGACCTTGTGGGATGAGAAAGAAAGTGGACACTAGACATATAGTTTGAAACCTAAGCAAGCAAGTGTCTTGGATAAAAATAATTTCATTAAACCAAGAGAAAGAGACAAATTGAACTTCATGTGTGTTCTTTCCAATGATTTCCCGCAAGATCAAAATCCCAAAACCAAAGTTCAAGAAAGTTAGTCTAAAAATCCGTGAGCAACGCCTTGAGATGCTCCTTGAAGTAAGGGAAAGACTTGTATACAATTTTTACAATAAGGCCTCAAGGAATAATCCAACGTTGTATGCATTTTATTGTCAACAAAATCTCAAATTTTTTGAAAGGTTTTCTTTTCTCCCATAGGAAGTCTAGCATGTTCTTCAATACCAAGGTTTTGTAGAGAGAGTTGTGTCTAGGATAAGGTTCAAGATCAAAGTCATCATTCTCATTCATTCCTCCATCAACCAAATCCCATTTCATCATCAAACCTTTTTGTGAACTCTAGAAAAAATCATCACGCTAAACTTAGAAGGCTAAATCAACATCACCCTATCTTGGCTTAACACACCTAGCCAAAATAGTCTTAACCTTTGGAAAAATTTACCTTTAGGATAATGCAACTTCCTAAAGTCTATTAGTTCACAATTACATTGGCTTAACACACTTAGCCAATTCATCCATTTGTGCAAGTTCCCCTACGATAACACAACTTCCTAGGGAATACAACTTCACAACAATCCTGTTTGACTTAACGCATCTAGTCAAATTATCACAATCCATCAATTCAAAATCCCTTACAAGTTTAGCATATACCTTCAAGAGTTCTTCAAAAAGGTTTTCATGCACTCATCCCATCCATTCAGCCCATCACCATTATCACCATCTTTGATCTTTTAGCTTCCCTAGTTCTTCTCTTTTGGGCCTAAAAAGTTAGGATCAAACAAATCCCTATCTTTTTATGGTCCAAACAAGATCTCAATACAAGAAGAACATGGAGAATATCAGAGAAATACCAACTTCTATGGACATGAGTTAGTTAAACTCCAAAGTAAACCTAGCGGGATCAAGAAATCCCCCAAGCAACACTCCCTTATCATCACAAAATCCTCAAGAGGACATCACGAATGAAGACATGGGGATGACACAATCCAAAATCATGAAGCTGGTTCAAAATCCGAAGAACCGCAAAATTGTCAGTGCTATGTTCAAATACCTAAATACGTTAGCAAAAGGAGGGGTCCAGTTCCCTCCCAGCCTTGACGCAAGCACTAGTACAGATGTGTCTATTCCAAGTGCATCCCCAATGTCAAATGTCAACAAAGAAATACCTCCCATCTCATTGAATGTGAACAAGGGGAGTGCCATGTTCCAAGAATTACAAAGGCATCACCTTGTGGCTAACAAAGAATCAGTCATCACCACCATGTCGGTTACATCTGTTCCGGAAAATCCATCCCACCCATACGTCTCACTAACCTTCCATAACCATGTGGGCTCATCTTTGTTCCGTGCAACACCAGCTTGCCAAACAAACATACAAAATTTTCTACCACTTGAAGAAGGAAGCTTGTTTGAAACAACTGACATTGCAAATTTTTTTTTTTCAAGGTAACATTCCACTTCTTCCCCCATTTTCATTTACCACCATGTCACCTCTTGGATTGGGTTTTCCTCCTCTCAACATCGATGGTTTCTCGGAACCTAGCAATCTAAGCATCACTCCCAATTCCCTCTTCTCGCCCACATCATCACCACAACAAGTGGCAACCATTCAAGCCACCATTATAATTGGTCTTCAAATATCCCAAAGCATACCATCTCAAGGACCAATCATCTCAACCACCCCTCCAACAATCCAAATCCCAATCACTACCACAATCCCTCCACTTGCCACAATGGTTGGCATGATTCCTGTTCCACCACCTATCCCACCAAAAGCCAATATGACAAACTCATTCATCATGCTAATCGAAACCCTTCAAAAGGACAACCAATAGAGAGTACTCCAGCAAAAGCAGCAAGCTCAAGCTCAAGCACAAGCTCAAGCACAAGCCATAGCCCAAGCACAAGCCCTAGCCCAAGCACAAGCTCAAGCCCAAGTGCAAGCCCAAGCACAAGCTCAAGCCCTAGCCCAATCCCAAGCACAAGCTCAAGCTCAAGCCCTAGCCCAAGCCCAAGCACAAGCTCAAGCTCAAGCCCAAGCACAAGCCCAACAACAGGCACAAGCATAGTACCAAGCGCAATTGCAAGCGATCCACCTACAAGCCTACCAACAAGCCCTGCAAGACTTTCAGGCACAACAACAAGCTAAACAACAAGCTTTGTTGGCACAACAGCAGCTCGACCAACGACACACATTTTTGGCACAACAACAGCTAGACCAATAGCAAGCTTTACTAGCTCAACAGTAGATTGATCAACAACAAGCTTCATGGGAACAACAACAGATGGACCAACAACAAGCGTTGTTGGAACAACAACAACAAGATCAACAACAAGTGTTGTTGATGCAAATGCAAGCATAACATCAAGCTTTGAACACACAACCAAGCTTGCAGCAAACACCCACTAGTACTCTCCCCACTCATCAAACACCTCATACACCTCACAACTCATTCATCCCACCTCCCAATCAGAGCAAGGATGTTGCAACACAAATCAAACTGCTCTCACAACAAGTGTTGGACTTACAAGCAAGAAAAACCACAAGGACACCAGGCAATTTGTGCCCTTATCCGTTCGATAGGAGTCACACCATGGTAGCATTCCCAAAGGGATTTGAGATCCCCAAATTTGACAAATACAATGGAACGGGCAACCTTGAAAACCACGTCAGGGAGTTTCAGGTGCACTGCATGGAGGTCGCATATGATGACACGTATCTAATGCGACTCTTCCCCCAAAACCTAACTGGTCCAGCTATGGAATGGTTTTCTAGCCTACCCACGGGCATTAAAACATTCAAAGAAATAGTGGAGGCTTTCCTTAAAAATTACGCTTTCAACATGGGTGCAGATGTTAGTTTGGAAGAACTATCAGCGCTTAAACAGGGAAAAGGAGAGCTATTCACATCCTTCTTGCAAAGATGGTGATCCAAGGCCAATCAAAGCAAGTGGACCATGCCAGAAAAACAACAAGTTTGCACCATCATAGCCAATCTAGATGAAAACTTGGCGTTCTACCTAAAAATGCAGTGCATCGTGTCCTACGATCAATTGATTCCAAAGGTGCTCAACATCGAAAGAGCCCTTACTGTGCGAGGAGGCGCATGAACATTCACTCCACAGTAGGATAACCACTCGTGTAACAACTACAATGATAAACCTCAAACATGGTCGAAGAATAAAAATATCACGAATGATGGCGTGGTCGATGCTAAAGTGGTCATCAGTGCCCCTAAGCAAAATACCCAAAACTATCATCAACCGTAAAATCATAATCACAACAATGTGCAGACTAATGTGGTAGTAGCATAGCCACAACCATCTTCCACCAATCAAGTCAACAATTTGGGTAATCAAGGAGGACCACCTCCCCGCAACAATTTTCCCCCGAGAGGAAGTTCACAACCCTTTTTGAATCGATTGAGTCCATAATGAAGAAGCTGGTCAAAGAGAATCTAATCAAAATCTCTAACTCTGAGCAGTACACGAAACCTATGACCAAGCCATAATGATATAATGAGAACCTCCTTTGTGACTTTCACAAAGTCAAAGGACACACCACCTTAAATTGTATGAGACTCAAAAACATTATCCAAGATCTCATTGAGGATAAGGTCATCAACATCGAGTAGTTGGCCGAAAATCAAGACCTGAAAATATACACGAATCCGATGCCGAATCATAACCAAGGGAATAATAAGGGCAAGCAAAAATATGCTAGTGCTAATCTAGTATATGAGGAGATAGTTGGATGTGTCAATGAGATGGTCACCATCATAAATATCAAGGGAGCCAACAATGACTGTAGAGAGACCACACAAGGTGGAAAGGTTACCATTGCTGGGGCACCTGCTAAGACCCCCATTTCCAATACAAAGGCCATCCCCTATGATTACAATGTCATTGACCAGCTAAAAAGAACACCCGCCCAAATCTCCATCATGGAACTACTGAAAATCTCTGCCGCCCATAGGAAGATCCTTGATGAAGCACTAGTTGCATCTACCATTGCCACCACCCTTGACACAGAGCAATTTTAGGCTATGGTGGGTAACATCATTACCCCAAACCTCATTACATTTTGGGATGAATATTTCCCTCCATAGCCATCTCATAACTGCGCACTCCACCTCCAAGTACTAATCCATAAAAAGAAAGTCAAACGAGTCCTAGTAGATGGAGGTGCAGGCCTTAATATTTTTTTCTCTAAAACTCATAAAGAAATTGGGATTTGCTGAGGATTCCATCAATAAGAACAAAAGCATCACAATAAGGGCGTATGATGACCAAGAAAGAGTGTCTCAAGACACTATCAAAATCCCCATCCAAGTGAGGCTGGCAACTATGGAAACCACCTGTCAGGTCGTCGATGTCGACCTACCATACAACATCCTCTTGGGACACCCGTGGATACATGGAATGAAGGCAGTGGCTTTGACCTATCACCAGTGCATCAGGTTCTTGCATCAGAATGAGAAGGTCACTATATATGGGGATCCTAAACCCTTTTCCTATTGCAAAAACTTGGAAGCCAAGTTTTATAAGATCCCCCAACTACCCAAAAATGATGAAGGACCATCTACTTCATACATAGACCCAGCCAATCTCACCTCCACTTCTGCGACAGAGACACTCGCCATCCCTGACATATCCGAGATTAAAAACATGATCCAGGACAATGGATGCGGTGACTACAGATTGAAAAGAAATGCATTTGTTGTAGGAGAGTTACCACAATCTCCTAGGTCACATGGACAACCCCGACCAGTTCAAACACCTATCCGCACTATTAGAGAAGAACCCTCTAGATTCCATCATTGGGGGTATCTCAGTCGGGAGAATGTGGATGGAGAGGACATATCGAACACTATGAAAGACCCACTCCCACCCTACCAATGGAGGAAACTAACAGAGGGTTACAAATGATGTTTGGTATGGGCTATAACAGGAATGAGAGCTTGGGAAGAAACAGTGATGGACGGTTAGAGCCCATCATTGTAGAAAGAAGAATGTGAACCTTGGCCTTGGGTATACTCCTCTGAGTATAACCGTGCATGGTAGAGGTACTCCTAGAAGAGTAGTCAGGTCCTCTTAGGCAACAACAACCACTCCTAGACCACCCATTTTCTTAAGTATCCCACTTGATAATTACACCTTTGACATCACTGATGTTTGTCCTAGTAGTGACGATGATGATACCATAGCAGGTCTCCCTAGGATTTTCAAATATTCCACCTTGTTAATGATAAGTGCCTCCACAGCTGAGTCAAACCAACCAACCCACCGAATCACCTTAGTACACTCCCAACTCATCGATCACGACCAACGGGGACCACCGATTCTATACTCGTTCAAAAATGATGAGGTGCTCTCGGAATTCATGGTACTAAGGGATACGGTTCCATGTGGGGATCACAAGGTGGGTTTTGAAATCACACTGGACACACAAGCATACTATGGGGAGATGATTGAGTCCTTCAATCGGAAAAGAAAAATATCGAGAATAAGCTCGGAGTTATTGAGTGAAAACTACACTGTGGCACTCTCTAACCATAAAAAAGTAAAAATAAAGGACGCATCCAATGGTGAAAACCTCTCTGAGGAGCCAGAGGATGAAGGATTCAATCTCCCCCCTACTGCTCTGCATCAGGAGAAATCAACAGTATTGGCAGAATAGTGCAACTCGGTCAACTTAGGAACAGAATTAGAACCACAAATTACCTTCTACGTAGAGTCTCTCTTGGTAGAAGAACAAGAACTGTTGGAAAAATTCCTAAAAGATAGAAAGGTAAATTTTGCATGGACCTATGCTGACATGCCAGGTCTGGATCCTGAAGTAGTAGTTCATCATTTGGTTGTTTACCCCAGAGCAAAACCAGTCAGATAAAAGCTAAGGAAGATGCACCCACAAATAGCCTTGGTCGTGAAAATTGAGCTACAAAAATTTCTAGATGTTGGCTTCATACGCTGGATCGACTATCCATAATGGGTATCAAATCTTGTGCCTATCTCAAAACCAAAAGGGGGCATCCGTATCTACACAGATTTTAGAGACCTAAACAAAGCATGTCCTAAGGATGATTTTCCACTACCCAACATTGACATGATAGTGGACATGACGGCCAGACATGAGATGCTGTCCCTAATGGATGGTTTCTCGGGATATAATCAGATAATGATAGCAAAGGAGGACCAACATAAAATAACCTTTACCTGTCCTTTGGGCACCTACTAAAGGAATGTGATGTCGTTTGGGTTAAAAAATGCAGGGGCTACATACCAAAAAGCCATGACGTTGATCTTCCATGACATGATCCATAAAACAGTCGAAGATTATGTTGATGACATATTGGCTAAATCAAAGAAAAGGCAAGATCACATAGCAACTCTAAGTGCAATCTTTGATAGACTAGAACAATACAAGGTCAGACTCAACCCAAAGAAGTGTGTCTTTGGGGTACAATCGGGAAAGCTGCTGGGATACATAGTTTCAATGAGAGGGATAGAGGTGGACCCTACAAAGGTAAAAGCAATCCTTGAAATGGAAGCACCAAGAACGTTAGATCAACTTAGAGGATTGCAAGGTAGACTCTAGTCACTAGAGATTCATAGCACAACTAGTAGATAAACAGATCGTCTATTCACACCTGCTCCACAAGGGAGTGGCATTTAGATGGGACAACAAATGCAAGCAAGCATTTAGTAAAATAAAAGAATATCTACTTACACCACCTATGTTGATGCCACCAATTCTCGGGAAGCCATTAATCCTTTACATCTCAGCAACAACAGCCGCCCTTGGTGCCCTTTCAGCCCAACATGATGAAAAGGGAACCGAGCGGGCCATCTACTATATTAGCAGAACAATGGTGGGGCACGAGCTCAATTACATATCAATAGAAAAGGCTTGCCTGGCACTGGTATTTGCAACACAAAATTTCAGACACTACATGCTACCTCATCAAATCAAGTTGATTGCCAAGATAAACCCCCTAAAATATCTATTGTCAAAAGCAATGCTCATAGGCAGAATGGCTAAGTGGGTAATGATATTGTCTGAACATGATATTGAGTATGTAGAACAAAAATCCATAAAGGGACAGGTCATTGCGGATCAGCTGGAAGAAGCTCCCATCTATGCAGAGGACCCACTCATATAAGAATTTCCAGATGATTCTATCTTCAATGTCACCATAGCCGACCACTAGAAATTGTACTTCGATGGCTCACACATGCAACATGGATCAGGAGCTAGTGTGTTCTTCATCACCTCGCAAGGAGACTGTATACCTAGATCATATAAACTGGCATTCCCTTGTAACAACAATATTGCAGAATACAAGGCTTTAATCATAGGCCTCAAAATTGCAGCACAGTGGCGAATCATGGCATTAAAAGTCTATGGGGAGTCGCAACTTATCATCAACCAAGTCAACGGTGAATACCAAACTAAGGATGATAAGCTCCCACCATACAAAAAGGTGGTAGAAATCCTCAAAGAATCATTCATTAACATTACTTTTGAGCAAATACCGAGGGCAAACAACAAAGCAGCCGATGCAATGGCAACAATTGGATCCTTGTTGGACATCCCTCGCAACGTCTCAAAACATGAATTCCTGGTAGAGCAGCTTCTCGTACCCACTTTCAAGGTACCAGAGTCAGAATACGCATGTGAACTCGTTGGTCTCAGTGATCTTTGGTATCATGACATATACACCTACCTAAGGTTAGAAATCCTCCCCACTGACATCACCCCAAACCTAAAGCAAACCTTTGTCAAAAGGGCCTTACGATTCGTCATCCTAGGAGAGACCCTCTTCTGTAGAAGTATCGATGGAACCTTACTACATTGTTTAAAACTTGAGGAGGCCATGACTGCTCTAACTGAGGTACACAATGGCACGTACGGTTCGCACTCGAGTGGTATGACCTTGGCTAAAAATTTACTGAGAACTGGGTACTACTGGCCGACAATGGAGAGAGAGGCACACAACTTTGTTAGAAGATGCCTGCAATGCCAACAACATGGAGACCTTATTCATGCACCAGCTCAGGAATTGCATCCCATTGTTACACCTTGGCCCTTTTCAATAGTGGGGGCTCGATCTCATTGGTAAAATCTTGCCAACCTCATCCAATGGCCACAAGTTCATTATCACTGCCACTGAATATTTCACAAAGTGGGTTGAAGCAATTCCCATGACCTACATCATGGGAAAACAAATATCCAAGTTCATCCTAAACTACCTCATTTTCTGATATGGTGTTCCCCAATCCATTATCTCTGATAATGGGACACCCTTCAAAAATCAGGATGTCCGTGATTTATATGAAAAATTCAAAATCGAGCACTACTTTTCCACTCCATACTATCCACAAGGCAATGGCCAAGTAGAAGCTATGAACAAAACCATCCTAAAAATCCTCAAGAAAACAGTCAATGACTCTGGTCGTGACTAACATTTGTAGCTAAATCCTACCTTATGGGCCTACTGCACCAGCATTTGCATGTCAATAAGTGCCACCCCATTCTCCTTGGTCTATGGATCAGAAGCCATCCTTCCTATTGAGATCGAGTTCCCGTCACTGAGGATATCACTGTAAAACCTCATTACAAATGAGGAATATAGGGTTATAAGACTGAATGAGCTAGAGTTACTAGATGAATGACACATGGATGCCTAATCGTCTATAGGTCTACCAGAATCGCCTAAAACGGAGCTACAACAAGAAGATCAGGTAACACACCTTCCAAGTCGATGGCCTTGTGCTAAAAGAGAACCAAAAGAACATAACAAACCTGGATAGCAAAGGAAAGTTTGAGCCCAACTGGCTGGGACCCTTCATCATCACCGCAAGTTACAAATTAGGGGCATATCAGCTGTTAACACCAGAAGGAAAACCTCTACAAGAGCCCATGAATAGCTCTCACCTCAAAAAGTTTTATGCCTAAAAACTTGCAAGGTATAGAAGCAGAAAATACAAAAAAAATCGGAAAAAGTCCTGAAAAAATGGTCACCTTGATGAAAACCTGGTAAATAGGCATATTGTCGACAAGAAAAAAATAAAAAAATGCAAAAATCCAAAAAAATTAGAAAAAGGATTGAAAATAGTAAAGAGAAAAAAATTCATCCTCTAGTGAAAACCACTTCGGTGGTGCTTTGGGCAAGTACCTTGGTGAAAACCTAGGAAATAGGCACCAAGTGTAAATAAAGCACCCCCCATCTACCAGGATCTGTATGACTCACTCATTCCATCGCATCTCAATAAATCGTCCATCCACCCATCTGCTCGCATCCATACCATAGCTTGAGCTGGTGTCCATACCATATTCCACCATGGAACTACTTGGCATTCTTAAGGTTAGTTTGTCCTGCCTTTATTGAAGTAGTCTATCACACCACGTTGGGGGCATGTTCTTGTATCAACATTGGATCGGATTCGTGTATATTCTTGTGATCTTCTTCAAATTCATCAAAAATCCAAAAACATCCAAAACATTCAAAAATCCAAAAATATGTCGAAATATCAGAAAAATATTCAAAAATTCATCATTGAGTCTTGTCAGTTTTTCACCTTGTCAAACTACATCATCTCTAAGCTTGAACATAGGCAAGGTTGATCTTTGATCATCCCCCGAGACAGTTAGGGTTAGTCCTTTAGGCATCTGTTGCATTGGAAATCCATTTGCCCATCTAGTCTGCATCTTAAGTCAGTCCTGTAGGCAATAAAATGGCAATCCATTTTCCCATGTATCTCATTAGCAGTCAAGTCAATTGGAGTCAAACTACATGGTCTTTGTGTGTATAACGTAGGCAAGACTAATCTATGGATCAGCTCCTGAGATCCCTAGGATAGGTCTTTAAGTTAGTCTGTTTGTCATAAATCTTGAAAATACCAAAAACATTGAAAAAATGTGAAAATACCAAAAACAGCCTCAAAATATTGAAAAACCCAAAATGGTGCATCCATTTCATCTCGCTTTCACCCATGATTTTTCATCATTCATAATAAATTCAATCATCACTTTCACCCTTTGGTGAGTCAGTCAGAAGCAAGTTTAGCAGGTTCTAAAGTGAATTCCCAATCGTCAAAAGTCTTGGAAGTCTAAGTCAGTAAGCAAGCAAGTTGGTCAACTTGGAGTATCAATAGCTTATCACCCAATCAGTCCCATCAAAACCCTGATCACTACATGTCCTAGGATGAAGCTTTCCTGTGATGGACATAAGCATCACGTACCCCTCACAATAGTTAGTCTTGGCTAGCGGTATGAAGAACATTAGCTTGTTTGGTTTTCTTTATTTGGTCTTTTATTGACTTATCTTATGCTCATTCCAAGGACCTCTCGATGATGCCTAAACAAAACAGGTTTAGAGAGAAAGGAATGGGGCAATGATCATTATCTTTTATCTGTTGTGCTTGTTGGATACCCTTGTAAAATAACTTCGTAATACATACTTTGTTTTGTTTGTAGGAAGGATGTTTTAGGTATCTTGTTGACCACATAAGAAGGCTTGCCTTTTTATGTCTTGGCTCGAGATGTTTGGAATATCTGAAATGCATTCTGAATAAGGTTATGTTTGTCAAGTGTGAACAAGAGTACTCCTACCTGTTTGACGAGTCAAAGTCCATCGCACTAGCTACAAATGCCATCCTGGTCATTTATACCTTGATGCATTGTACCTATGTGTGTTATCAAACATAAAGTAATTAGCCCTTTGAAAATCCCAACTCCTGGCAAGCAATACATCATCAATCATCACCTTGTGTGGATCCTCCTTCCATTCTTCTTCTTCTTCTATCTTTACTAACATTTCTATCTAAAATCGGTGTGTCGCATCAAGATATACATGAGGCTACCCATGGCCAATGACTATCTATACATCATCAGAATTGACTACATCAAAGGATTATATTTTGTCCTCTGATCAATAGAACCACTCGTCTCGCATTTTATTGTGATCTCGATCGAAAAATCGTACATTTCCGCTCGATCTCTCGAGGGGGCAATATACCAACATAATTCTTCTCGTTGGGGCAATAGTGGGGCATCTGAAAAATCAGGAAATTTTGAACTTTGATCAAAATAGTTTATTCTTTGAATCAATGCAACAAGTACATTGCTTCAAAGAGGGGAAAAATGTAGACATGGAAAATGTACAATGTCAGTTGGACACGCTTATTAACAAACATTTCCTCTTAAATCATATTCTCGGAATCTCATCACATTATATCTCTTAATTTAATAAATCACTATTTATTGAATCAAGTCTTCCTCTGTCAGTGATTAAATTAAATCAATTTAATTTAATTAACCTTACATCCCTGTTTAATTAAATAATTCATTTTATTTGATTAAATCTCTAAATTCCTTTTATTGAATTAAATAAATTAAACCTTATTTTATTTAATCTAACATGTTCCTTCTTGATTAAATAAATCAAATCATTTATTTAATAAATCATTTCTTCTCAATTCTTGACTTAAAATTAATTCATAAAGCTAAGTCTAAATTGTCACATCATCTAATTCTTCTTTAAGTTAATCAAATCTTAATTAACTTAATCTCTCTCCTTAAAATCCTCTAGAGAATGCAAGTGGCATAATAAATCAATTACTTTGATTTATTAATTCATTTATTTTCCCTCACAAAGCATCAAAAGGGAATATTCCTTTGTTTGAATTCAAAAATTCCAAGTAGACTTGTGCATCCAACAAGGCATTCACTCCTCTTACATGTCCTTGTGCATTCAGCCAAGTGGCATTTATTTCATTCCTTTTTCCCTCTCACATGTCATTTCTCAAATTTGAAATTCCACCTAATGGCATTTATCATGCACATTGACCAAAATGTGCTCATTCCTCAACCATTCACATCTTGACAAGTGGCACTTGGCCATTGGATGTTGAATGATCCCACATTGCTCTATTTCATTCTCTCTTCCATTTTGGAAATCTATAAATTAGAGACTTCTCTCCTCATTTCTCATACACAATCTTCATGCAAAGTTACTCTCTCGAATTGAGAACTAATTTTGCTCATTTCACACAACTTTGAGTAAGCTTACCATGCTCAAATTCACCTTCACTTCACAGATTTCAAGCAAGGTTGTTCTCTTCATTTGAGAATTAATCTTGTTCATAACATCATACAACTGGTTCAAGGATTGGGAAAGGGCTTCTTACTACACAACATAGTAGCACCAATCCACTATGGGATAGAGTTTAATTATACTTCTTATATGCTTCTGTTTAACCTATTTTCCACTCATTGGTTGCATATTTAGATATGATTAAATATTTCATAGGGATGTTAGATTTGCTAATTTAAACTAACTTTCGTGCTAACAACATGAAAATGTTTGACTTGATCTTCTTGCAGATTTTAGCATCCACAATAATTATTTATTAAATTCAAAGTAAAGCATAATTTATATTGGTGGAAAGCTAAGAATCTCCTTTAAAACCCCTTTTCGTATCATCAATTTTGGGTAAAAAAAGAGTCATTAGCCACATGGGCCATCATATCACTTAGATATCACCACTTTTTGGCCCATCATGATCCTGCACATACCCCCAAGGGATATAAAGAAATTTAAGTGAAACCCCTTATTGATAGCAAGCTACAGTTGTGAAGATACTTAAAATAAAGGTTAAAATATTTTGATGATAATCAAAATCAAGAGTGAAAGTTAGCATTTTAGAATAAAGGTCAGAGACCAGATTGGTCAGTGAAGGAAAACAACTTAAAAGAAGAAGATGAAAGATGACATGATTCCACCAACCAGAATAGGAAAGGTCAAATTGGAGTTTTGATTAAGATGGGAAAAAGAAACCAACCAAATTTAGATTTTTTAAAGTGATGAGAAAATAAAGTTACCAAGAATTTTGATAAAATCACTTGGAAAGATGATTACAAGTTGGGAATTGAAAAGTAAATCGGACTAATCCAACAAAGGTTCGGTTAGTGCATATTTTCTTAGAAAGTGCAAAATGAACTTACCAACTTATCAATGAAAGTAAACCTATGTTTACATGTTCCAAAAGGAAATAGGCTATGGAGGGAAACTATGTGTCAAATCGAAAGAATAATTTGGAACAAATCGCAAAGGTGAGCACATAATTGATATAGGGATCCTTAGAGAAGATTTTTAACACATCAATAAATGGGGCTTTATAAATATAAGATATTCCTTCACCATGGTTAAAAGGCTATTAGTATACATGGAAAAGAGAATTGGAATGAAATACTAGAGTATCTCTTATCTTGTAAAATTGTTGTTCAATCATTAGATCTCATTATGGTGGATCCAACTGCCAATTATGAGATATTAGAAGGTGATGATGAATCCAATTTTTGGAAACAAAAAATCATATTCAAGGAATACCATGGGAGGTAAGAAAGGGAAGAAAAATTCATTCAAAATCCAACAACAAGGAATGTTAAACCAATTCAATCAATTTGGGGAGAGAAAATGTTTGCTAAGAGTTCAAATTTAAGATGATATAATATCATCTTAACACTAAGGGGGGGAGAAAGAGAGTAGTTAGACTCAGATAAAGTACCCCATACAACAAAGTATATTAATTTATTTTCAATCTAGAGGAAATTTTGACTTCTTCACGAGTCATGATTCAAAGACCTACAATCGAAGTCTTATACTGACTTTATTAAGTGAAAGGTATTGGAAAGGTCAAAATCATTTGACTTTTAAGAGAAATGTTTTTGACACAATTTTATTCATATTATTTTGGAAGATCAATTTATTATTATCAATAATTTTTGAAAGAGGTAGATTAAATATTTGATCATGAAAGGGAATATTACTACCTATGCAATAGAAAATGGAAGAATTATATACTTATGATCTTGAATTATCAAGGAATGTGCATGCTTATTAACTAGGTGTATAATAATTGTTGACATCTTTTGGAGGATTATATCAAGTCAACAATATTAAATGAGAATTGTTACTTGAACCGGTATAAATACTCATTGGAAGAAAGAAATCGAGCTAAAAATCATATTACAACTTTGGAAAATCAAAGGATGAGAGAAATCCAAGATATGAATGTCCTAAGATGAAGGATTTTTTTATCTCTGCAAAACATCTAATCATTATACTTGAGAATAAAATATGGCATAACTCCATAGAAGAGGTTTTACTTAGTCAAAACAAACTATTATGAATTGGAGGAATAATATAAGTACCAATTTCCTCAAAGATTAAGGAATGAAATGAGGTAAATAGATGTTATACTTAGGATACACTTGAATGAAAAAAATTAGTTGACTAATGGGAAACCACCATAATCTGGAAAAAAAATAGAATAAGATACTACAAGGTATGTAGCAAGTTATTGTCTAGTATGCCAGCGGATGAAGACATGATGTCATCATTGGTAGGACTTGTGTACTCTCATAAAAAAATTATGAGGAAGTAGTGGATCATTGGAATAGTTTTGATATTTCTATGTTGATGGAACTATCATAATGTGATGGTGAACAAAATCACCAAGGTAACCAATTCTGATAAGAAAATTTGATTAATATATTAACCTTAGATTAGAAAGGTTGTCAAAATGGGATAATAGATCAAGAAGGATCAAGAAAACGCTTTTGATACAAAGCTTAAATTAAGAAGTAATATTATTATGCTTAAGGAAAATATTATGTTAGTGATGGATGGTCTCATCTTTTGAGTTGTCTGATGGTGTAAAGACCAAAGGGAAGGATGGGACCCATGATGTAATGTGCAATACACTAACATTATTTTCCTATTTTGGGTTACACTAAGGATAATTACATTAGCCAATGAGAATGTATTTATCCAGTCATTGTGGTATAGATGTCATGCAGGATACAATTAATATTGTACTTATTATGTACATATGAGTTAATATAATTATGATGAATATCCTTTTGGAGAAAAAGTATGTGTGAAGCACACAAGTTCTCACTATACATTAGCAAATTCACTCCACATAAGGTCTAAGAAGATCAAGATTGTAAGGGGTTGTGTTATGAGGGAAGATTGGTTGGTTATTTACCTATTTCTTACATGATGTGAAGGTAAAACCTTTAATTTATTATATATTTGTGTGTGTGTTTAGTACTTAAAATAATCAGGGATGATGATTCACAAGTGTGGAAATATGCTACACCCCATCTCATAAGTTACTAAGTTACTTTTACCTTCTTTAGTGTAGGAAAAGGTATCCCTTTTTCACACTTAATTTGGAATAAATAATTAATAATAAAATGAGCTAGATGATGCCTTAATATAGTGCTATAATATGTATTTTATATATTCACATTAAGTTTAAGGTGTTAATTAAAATGGATCTAATTGTGCCTTATTTTTGGTGTTGTAAGGTGTACCTTTACACTTTCACACTAATCTAGGGATTCATTAATTAATGGAGATTAGTTATCCTTAATTTTACCCTTTAATTCAAATTGAATCCTAATTAATTCCATTTTTTAAGTGATAAAACCTGACATTCATAAATTTCATAATATAATGTTTAACATTCAACAATGTGTGTTCTAGGTAAGTGACCTAGAACCCATTCACCATAGGGAAAAAGGGTCTTCACTTACACCTAGGACCCTAATTTCAAATATTTTTTGGTGATATTTCAATGATTTCAAATGAATATTCACATGTTGTCTTGTGTCATTTGATTTTTAGGAGTTAATGTTAAGATATGTATAAATAAGAGGTAATTTCACTATGTTTCATCCTAGAACTTTTATGTGATTTCATGAGATCAAGCTAAGCATTGTTAGAGAAAGTTCAAGAGAATTTCAATTCATTCAAGGGTAGAATTATTGAATATTATTGTAGAAATCAATATTTCATTATCATGTCAAATTCATGTTGCATCATGCATGTTGTTTGAGCTAATATGGTTATGTAGTGTTCAAGATCCATTAAATCATACCAAAGACATTATTTCAAGAGAATTTTTATGATCAGGATCCACATCCATTGAGGCCACTTTGTGCTAATTGCAGATCTACATTCCAAGGTTTAATCAAATATTTTGTGAGTGGTGACATTGCATTGTTCATTCATCATTTCCTACATGCTATTTTTTCATTTTAAAGTTTAAATACTCAAATGGGTTTTGACCAAGGAAAACTCCCCATTAGCAAAAACAACAATTTTACCCTCTTGTGTTTGTGTTTGCAGGTTTAGGTGGAAGATTCTTTACAAAATTTGAAGAAAGCTTCAAAGTTGTCAAAGTTGCAAGGAAATTTGTCCTCATTGAAACTCTTCTACAAGATTTATTTTCGGCTCTCCAATTGGGAAACTTAGGAATCTAAGAGTGCATAAAGAAAAATGGAGAACCCAAAAAGCATTTTTATAGAGCCCTAGCCAGGACACATTTTCCATAGGGTGAATGAGTCCTTTGTGAGCTTCAAAAAGCCACTTTTGTTGACTAGTACAAATCATTTTCCATTTCTCAGATCTTCCTTTTTATTTTTGGTTCTAGTAGTTTTGAGTACAATCCATCATTTGCACTTTGTGGCTTACATTTTGGAGTTTATTTGATTGTTTCAATATTTCTCCCCAAAGTGCTATTTGACTCATACCCCTATCCTTGCATAGAAAGGATTTTTTTTATTCATACCTTGATTTGACTCACCTTTTGGTTGATAGTGATTCCATGGTTTGGATCTCATTTCCTTGAATGAATTGAGGAAAATAGGGTTATGTGTTTGATTGTGGTGAACCTGATTTTGATCATTTCATTTTCTTATTTCGGAGTCCTTTTTCACCCTAGATTTATATTTGGCATTCATTTACATTTTATTGCATTGAATTGAGTCTCATTTAGGGTTTCTAGTTTTCAGTTAACTTTGTATTTCATTTAAGGTTTTAGGATTGCATTTTTTCATTCTTTAAATCTAAAAAATACAAAAATAATTAGTCATTTTGCAAGTCAATTACATAGTATTGCATTATCATTCATTCTCATTTAAAAATTGAAACAAAATTGCATATGAAAATAGGTTTTCTAGGTTGTCATGTTTTTAGAGTTTGCATTTGTATTCAACCTTCATTTCATAAAAAAATAAAACTGTAACTCATTATTTTATATCAAAATCTAGAAACCACTAAAACTCACTCAGAAATCTGTAAAAACACTTTTCAAAACCCTAACCAAGATCCATTAGCCCTATAGAAAATGAGTCCTTGATTAGGGCCATTTCTTGATTTTTTGGGTATTAAAACATTCATTTCTGCATTTCTATTTGTTGTTCTCAAATCTTTGTTTATGTTTGTAGAATTTTTGTTTCTTCAATTTGGTCATACTTAGCTTAAGTTTATAAAATTAGTGCATTGAGTGATTTCAAAATTACATTTACAGGACATAATTTTTAGGTTTTTGCATAGTGTAATAAAAAAATTACCTTGTTTAGAATTTGAAAATTGCATTTACATATTGCATTCAAGGTCATTGTATTTCATTTTACCATCTTTCAATTTTAGGTGTGTACACTAAGTTTGTGAAATCTTGTATGAGCTTTACAACTTGGTTTCCTATTAGTAATACTATTGTGAGACATATTTTGAGACTTATGTCATCATGTGATATACCATTCATTGTGGATCTTGGATTTTATAACTCTTTCACTAATAATGTTGATAATCAACCCTTTATGGATCATCGCCTACATACGTCATTTCCTATTACTTCCTTACCTACAACTCATGTGCATGATGTTTCTCATGTCCTATAAGAAAACATAAGAAGAATGGATGAAGGCGTAGAAAATTTGCAAGACTTTGTGAATACTAAAAAAATTGACACTAATATCATTCCTACTTTAGATAATCTAAGCAAAATTCTTGAAACTGAACATGGAATAGAGATTAGGTGAGGTCTAGGTCATCTTGTTAATAATAACATCTCTACCATGACTACTTGCGCTCAAGCTTTGGGGTACACTCAAATCCAAGTTGGAAATTCCATTCCTACATACACTAGTACTCATGTTACAACAACAATCCAATAGAACCACCAATAATGGTTGCAATTAGGGAAAGAGGATTCCCCAATAGGCCCCTAGGGTTTTTCACCTAGGAGATTGGTTGAGAAATGGCTCTCTTTCACACTAAGGTATTCTTGGTGAGTTCATTCAAGAATTTGGGTTTTTGAAATAGGTGTGATGTGTGTGCCTAAGTGATGCAATATAATAAAATAAACTAACTATGAAATGCAAACTAATGTAAGTGTAAACTATATGCAATGTCCCAAGAATGACCTAAAATGTATGCAAGTTGTAAAGAAACTAGAAGAGACAAAAATTGTGCACTTGAAAATTGAAGGTTGAAGAAGATGAACTCTGGAATCTTCTAGAATATGTTGAAAATGCTTATTTGGACACTTACGCCAGAATGGGCGACCTAGTCCTCTTCCTGGGAAACTTTTTCGGAACAATTTTTTGGTAAAAGAGTATCCAAAAACATAGAAACCACCTTTCAGGCCTAGTACAGGGACTAATTCGCCAATGATGGTGACTTAGTCCACTTGGAGCTTTCGGGAGTTTCGAGGTTAGAATCTGTAGGTGCCCACTTGTACTTCTACTTCTGACAGAGACCCATGTCCAAATCTTCAGAATGTGACCTACAAGTTGTCTTTTAGGTCCTTCTAGGATTTGTTGACTTGGAATGATTTGGATGGAATGATGACACCTTTTCAAAATGTTACTCATTGATTAATCTGCATAAAAGCCTACAAAGCACACATGCAAAGAGAATGACAAGGTTAGGGTTAGAGAATAGGTGTTTGCCTTAGTCAAACCCCATGTTGGTAATCAAACCCAAATGAAATAGAATGTAAAGAGGAAGATGATTGAATATCATGCAAATGTAAACACTCACCAAGCCCTTGTTGAAGAAGTCTAAAGATATGTAAGAACCAACTCCAATGGATGTTGCTTGAAGTGCTTAGTGCTTGAATGCTTACTTGAGAAGATTGATTGCTTGGGTGCTTGTGAAGATGAAATATGTTATGTGTGTGTAGAAGAGGTAAAATGAGGAGAAAAAACCTTATTTATACATGTGATGCCCTAATTCCCTGAAAATAACACATCACGAGCCGACCCTAGGGTTTTGGAGGCAAAGTCCTGTTAGAATTTTGTTTTAATTTTAAATTTTATGCCAAATGGGACTAAGTCTCCCAAGGTGGTAACTTATTCCACTAGGAAAAATTCAAGTGGTTGTCAAGAATCAAGAGGTATGTAATGTTTATTAATGAGATTGTCTCCTGAAACACACTTAAGTCAGGCCTATAAGTGCATTAAGGGGCCATTTTTTCATGATAAAGGGTTGAATTAGTGATGACAAGACTAGGAAAGTGTGAGAGTTGGTTACAATGCCTTACAACACTTTAGACTAAGGCTTGGAAATGGGTTATTTAGGTGAATTATTGTAGAAGAGTCCTAGAAAAGTGAGGAAATGTTTTACACCACTTCACAACACCTTTTTAAGACTTTGTTAGGTTTTTATTGATTTTCAAGCATTCAAGGCCTCATGTGAATGTGTTGGCCACATTACAACATTAGATCTAAGCAAAATCAGGCCAAAATCCAAGGGAAAAGACCCAAATGAGTGAAAAGTGTCAAGGCTACACTTTTAGCCCCCACTTTAGTGAGAGGGTGAACTTTCTTTAAACTCATACTAAAGTAGTTGCGACATGCATATCGAGAGGGATCTGGATGTATTCATGCTAGTAAGGTGAGATAAGTATAATCAAGAGGGACAATGAAGCCCCCAAGATAAAAATCCCATGGAAAACTAAACATTAGTACAAGAGATCACACAAGGAGTGATGTGAAAGAGTTAAGAGAGAGGGAAATTTGAATCAAGCTTCGACCATTTGTCGAGCTAGTTGTGGATCAGCTCTAGGTTGTTTGTCTGAAAGGAAGTGTACTCACTCTAGGGCGATGAGACTTCCGGTTGTCCACAAGGTGAGAAGACACAAAAGGTGAGAAGCATACAACTCGTATGTACCCACACACACATAGGTGGCTATGGGGAAAGTCATGTCGTTGGTTGGGCTTCCCACTTAACCATACCAAAGTTATACTTTCTGATAACTTTGATAAGGTGCCACAAAAGATAAGGATTTGTAGCTCATGAGGCAAGCAAAGCTTTGTATTCTTGGAACTCATGAACAAGTGCAGGATGGCACCATAGGCATGCAAGTTGTGTTATACAAGGTGGGCATATATGAAAAATAAAAATGCAACATATAAAATGTAAAAGGTAAAATGAAAAAGGGATGTTCAAAGGAGTCTTATTTAATTCATGTGAGGTCTCTATCTTAGGGAACATTGTGTCTAATGTCTCCAAGAGAGGACCAATCAAAGAAATACAATTGTAACTTAGGGGATGCACTGTGTCGTATCAGGCCACTAAGAAGAATGTAATATGCTAAGATAGGTCACTTTCATGAATTAAATTATACCCAATGTCATCCAAAAAGTGAGAGACTCATCATGTGAAGTGATAAGGATGCACTAAGAACCAAGAAAAAGAAAAAGGAAAAAATGCAAAATCAAATAATGGAAATGTATGCCCCCACTTTACAGGAATTGTGAAACACTGTACTGTAAGCAATTACTTTAAAGTAAGAAAAATGAAAGACGCAAGAAGAAAAAAAGGACATGAGAACCAACATGGAAAGACCTATGCCAAGTGATATATTTCCAAGTGAGGCTGTGTCATGCAAAGGAGGAAGAAGAAAAGGAAGGAAAATGGGGTTGCCCCAAAAATGAAAAACACCAAACACATAAGGGATCTATAGACTTGGGTTCAATATTTTCATTGCTGTAATGTTTTTGTAGAGAGCTCAAAACTATCATCATCTCCCCAAATACATAGAACTGGAAGGACACAATGAGAGTGAAAATAAATGAAAATAAAGAGTCATTTTGGGTCAACATGGAATAGGCATAGGGTGTCTCGATGCTTTGCATCATCCCCAAAAGGACAACAAAGGAAAAATAAAAAGAGAAATGAAAAGAGCCTTTTGGGTCAACATGAAGGAGACATTGTGGTCTCAATGCCTTGCATCATCCCCAAAATAAATACACAAGGAAAATAAAAAGAAAAGTCATTTTGGGTCAACATGAAGGAGACATTGCGGTCTCAATTCCTTGTATCACCCCCAAAAGGAAGATAAAAGATAAAAGAAAAATAAATCCTTTTGGGTCAACATGAAGGAGACATTGTGGTCTCAATGCCTTGCATCATCCCCAAAATAAATACACAAGGAAAATAAAAAGAAAAGTCATTTTGGGTCAACATGAAGGAGACATTGCGGTCTCAATTCCTTGTATCACCCCCAAAAGGAAGATAAAAGATAAAAGAAAAATAAATCCTTTTGGGTCAACATGAAGGAGACATTGTGGTCTCAATGCCTTGCATCATCCCCAAAATAAATACACAAGGAAAATAAAAAGAAAAGTCATTTTGGGTCAACATGAAGGAGACATTGCGGTCTCAATTCCTTGTATCACCCCCAAAAGGAAGATAAAATATAAAAGAAAAATAAATCCTTTCGGGTCAACATGAAGGAGACATTGTGGTCTCAATTCCTTGCATCATCCCCAAAAGGAAGAAAAAAATCAAAAGGAAAAGGAAAAATACTTTTGGGTCACCATGAAGGAGACATTGTGGTCTCAATGCCTTGCATCATCTCCAAAAGGAAGACAAAAGAAAAAGAAAAAGAAAAGTGATAGTGAAGTCACAACAAAGAGAAGAATGAAGGTACAAATAGAAGAATTTTGCACATCAAATAGAACAGTATGGGGGAAACAAGTCACACAAAAGAAAACATGCAAAAGAAAAATAAAGACTAGTAAGCCAAATGTGCGTCAATCATCAAGCAAGTCATCCGCCTCCCAATCTTGCTCAATATAAAATTCAGGTGGGTGACTAGCTAGAGGGACAACAACAATTGTAGAACTACCATCAAGATCAATGCTTGTCCAAGGAGAGTTATCATGTAGTCTCATGGAAGAGGAAAATAATGTATTCAAAATGTTATGCACCTCTTCATCTATTTTAGCAATCTCCTCCTCCTCATCATCATCATCTAGGTTGATGACAATAGGTGGGCGATTGAAAATATCAGTTGAAGGATGTAATGTTTGCTGTGATGGGGGTATAGGATCAGGTTGTGGTGGTCGAGGAGTAGGGTCATTAGACATTGCTTCTGTAAAATGTGGATTATGTTTTTCAATATTTTCTTCATCACATGAGTTACGAGAAAGAGCACAATGGCGATGCCTACGCTCCCTATCTCCTCTATTTCTTTTTATTCTATTGTCAAGTTGCATCTAAGAAGGAGTGGGTTGATCCACCATAGGTTTCTTGTCATTCCTAGGGGGAGGAACGAGAGGAACCGTAAGTGGGTTAGTCACTTTCTCCTTGGATTTATACACTTGTTTGATGCGAGAAGGTAGGATGGAATTACTATCATGATCTCTAGGCCTCTTTGATGATGTAGAGGAGGTTTCAGGTGTTTTCTGGTTAGGCAGGTCACATTCGGGTTGTAACATGGTTTCATCAAGGATAGGTCTTTTAGAAGTGGAGGGGGACATGTTGTGAAGAGATATTAACTCAGATATTTTCTTTGCTTTAAAATTCTGATAGGAAATGAAAAAGAAATATCTTCAGGGAGTGATGGGTTCCATGGGATTAGGACAAAAGGCTTCTAAGGAAAAGTTGCCTTTGGAGGATAAGGGATTGAATCCACTATGGTGGGCAATGAATATTTCATTGTCAAAGGGAAAATTCCAACATTTTTGAAGAACCAATGGGACCGCTTTCATTGAGTGACACCATGGGTGGCCTAGCCGCAAACAAAATTGGTTTGACTGTGGGATGATAGAGAATGTAGCGTCTAGTGTCTTAGGGCCTATCTGTAATGGGAGAGCGATTGATCTGATCATAAGTCATGCAAAACTATTATATATTTTCATCCATGTGTTAGGTTTTTCATAAAATTCTTGATAAAGATCATGTAGTACCAAAAAAGCTTATGTGATCGCATTCTCTCCATAGGCAGAATCTATGAGTATCCCATTAGTGGGCTTATCGTAGATTCAACTGGCTATGTAGAGAGGACCGTCGGGAAGATTTTTGAGTATGTCTTGAGGTGAAAAATTAATATCAAGAGATGTGTTGGTTTGGCCCTTATGATGGATAATGTCTATCGTGCCTACCATTTCATCCATAGGCTTGACATGGGTTGCATTCAGAAGAATATTAGAATGTTCATCTTGTGTATCAACATTTATAACATCATTCTATGAAGTTTCACTAGCTTTGAAAAATGAAATGTTATGTTTAGGCATAGGATTAGTGACATTTTATAAATTTTGGTTTGGGGGTGCAACATACTTATTGCCTTTATCATTAATATTAGCAATGGATAGATGGACCAAATCAATGAGGTCTTCAACAAGGTGTTTAAGATGCTTACATTCTTCGGTGTCATGTCCATTTTTTATATGAAAATAGCAATAAGTGTTGGAGTTATAGGATGGAGTTAAATTCTTATTAGGATCGGGTGCATGGACAAAAGGTAGGGTAATCATTTTTTGTTGTAAGAGTTGGATCATTGTATTATGGATGGTATCAGGTAAAGGTGTGAAATTTCATTTGGGATCTCCATAACTAAAAGGTGTCATGGTCTTAACAACTGCTATTTGATTATTGATAGGTGGAGGAGATTTTGAAGGAGGGTTAAATTAAAAAAACCCTTTATTTGGCTTTTGAAATGGCTGAGAATTGGTTTGGTTGGTAGCATCAGACTTCTCAATTCAACTAGAAGTGGATCATGTATCACGATGCTAGTTGAATTGTGATAATCATAGATCGTTGTGCATAAATTCATAAAGTAAGGGAATTTCATCATGGTTAGTTTATCTTGAAGGTATGTTTGCAAGTTTTCAATAAAAATCTTTTGCAGATGTGTATCGGGAATCTTGACATCAATTTGGGGTAAAAGTAATTGATAGCGTGAAATAAAGTTGGTTATCTTTTCATTAGTGTTTTTCTTACATATCATCAAATCATCCAAGGTATTTTTAGGAGTCATGTGCACTTGGAAATGGTTGATAAAGGCATCAAAAAGTTCATTGAATGAATGAATTGAATTATTCAGTGAGGAGGAAAACCAATCCAAGGTAGTGTCTTTTAAGGTTCAGGGAAACAATTTAGCTAACAATTTATCATCAAGAGGAAAATCACTACACAAAGCAGTGTAAGAATTAACGTTATTAGAAGGATCACCCTTCCCTCCATACTTCTCAAATCTAGGTATTTCTATTCCCTATGGCATTGAGGTTCACAATATTTCTAAGGACAATGGATTGATGTGAGCATAGTATGTGGGTGAACCATTGTGGTTCTAGTTAATGGTAGAGATTTGTTGTTGCATGGATGAAATAATGTGGAAAAGCTATGTGATGAGGGGATTAGTGTAAGTGGTATGAGGTGGGAGAGAAAGTGGTGATGGGGTGAATATAGTAGTAGGTCATGTGAATGGAATGGTAAGGTGTGGGATGGTGGAAGAGGATAAAGCATGCGATGCCACATGAGATGTAGGAATACTAGTAGGAATACCAAGGGAAGGAATCACATTTCTAATTGGTTGCATTGTGGCTATGATATTAGGGGAAGCATAGGTATGAATGGAGGCTACCATTGAGGGAGGAGTTTGAAGTCCTCCTTGGCTAACGATAGCGGTGGCTGGTTGAAATACCCTAGATGTTGAAGAGACATGCTTTTGATATATCTCAACTATTTTCTTCACAACACCTAGACCATCATCACTGTCAAGCATATAGTGAATGTTTTCTATGGTGGGGATAGAAATGGCAGAAATGTTCTCAAAGCTTACTTCATGTTGGAGGTATGTTAGGTCTGCATGAATTTGGCTCCAATTTCCAATGGCCATTCGTTAGAATTTTGATGCAGTTTTGTCGGTCGACCAACGAATCATAAATATCAATGTTGTCACTCAATTTTTGTCTATATTCCTACGGATTGTACAACATCACACTCATGATGAAAGCTCATTGGAACTGCGATGCCCACTTTGTCGATCGAGCAATGAGTAGCACCCAGAGCACGAATGACATACCTTTGCTGAAGTGTCAGAGCAATGACATAAATTCATCGGAACCATGACGATAGTTTCATCAATCTAACGACGCACAAGATGTGGAGCACGAGCGAAATACCTTTGCCAAAATGTTGGATTAACAACAAAATTTCATCGCCATTATGGTGAAAGTTTCAATGCATTCCAAATATCGGTGAGAGATCAAGATTGTTACAACAATTAAAATTGTCTGACAAGATATATCGGGAGGACTGGACTTTGGTCTCAGCGATAAAGTTTCATCGGCGAGATAAAAATCTTGTCTCATCAACGAAGCATGAGGGAAGAATATCGATAAGACATATACCATCAGAGTAAGTTTTGAATGTCTACCCGACCCGCTATCTGACACCAATAAGAATACATCAACAAGAGTCTTGGTGACATAATTCAGATTGAAATAGCGAAAAAATTTCATTGAACTCGCGACGAAATGGGCAAGTAATTACAATGAAATCTCATCAGATACATTGCAAATTCATCGAACACTTTTCGAGGTTCATTGCAAATGCGATGGAACAATGCAATTTTTTATTTAAAAAAACTATTCGTTGAAATGTAGGCATATTGATGAAAGATCAAGACTATTACAATGATCAAAATTGCTTGAGAGGATATATCGGGGGGACTAGATTGTGGTCTCAATGATGATGGTTCATCAACAAGATACACATCTTGTCTCATCAACGAAGCAAGAGGGAAGCATATCAGAAAGACATATACCATCAGAGTAAGTTATGAATGTCTACTCGACTCGCTATGTGACGCCAATAAGATTACATCGGTAGGAGTCTTGGCGACATAGTACATATCAAAATAATGACAGAATTTCGTCGAACGTGTTACGAAATAGGAAAGTCATTATGACGAAAGTTTGTTAGACTCTTTTGGAAGTCCATCGAAAATTCGACAGAACAATACAATTTTTTTTAGAAAAAAAGCTATCTGTTCAAATGTAGGCATATTAGTGAAAGATCAAGGTTGTTATAATGATCAAAATTTCCTAAGAAGATATATCGGGAGGACTGGCCTGTGCTCTTAGCGATGAATTTTCATCGGCAAGATACTCATCTTGTCTCATCGATGAAGCAAGAGGGAAGCATATCGAAAAAACATATAACATTGGAGTAAGTCCCGCTATGTGACACCGATAAGATGACATCGGCAAGAATCTTGGTGAAATAGTTGAGATCGAAAGAATAATCATCAGGGAGACTCACCGTGTCGGGGAAATTGCAGAATATCCTAGCGATATATGATCTCTTGTCGATGAAGATACAAATGGATTAAAATACTTATCAGGGTGACTCTGGGCAATATGTAATAGTAGTAGGAGGCTCCAAAGTGCATCCATAGGGATAATGATAGGACATAAGGACAGGTCAACCAAAGAGAGAAAGTTGATGTGCCAAGACCATGAGCATTTAATAGGGGTAGTAAAATACAAGATGGATTGTCATCAATGCTCAGATATAAAGGACAGATTGGAAGACTTCATTATGAAAATTTAGATCACAATATGATTAACCTTGTTTGGACAAATGCAATGACATTAGTTTCAAGAGTTAAGAGGCCATTCAACTTTTCATTTCAATAAATTATTGTATGCATTGAGTAAGTGTTTACAAGGTAGAAAAAGGACAATCATATGACTGTTTAAAATATCAATCATGTCAATTTTTGTGTTTAATTAAGCTTACAGAGGTAGGGATTTATCATTTTTTGCATCCATTTGCAGTCCAAGCTCTAGGCCTGCATTATTTGGTTACTATGTATGAGAAATGAGCAATGAATAATTGTAGAATATGGAGGCTATGGATGATATTATGATGGCCACATTTGACGTTGATCAACAATTGGAGAAAAATATAAAACCTATGACGAGTCATGAGATCAAGGGGACTGTCATGGACAACAAGCACAACCTACAAACTGGATTCTAATTTTGCTAAAAAAGAAAAAATCAAACTAGTGAATATTAAACTACACACTAGAATCTAAATTTGTGGTAAATGAGAAATTTGGTGAGAAAGAGTACCTGGAGTGCATCTTGGATACTTAGCTAGTGTACTTAAAAATAGGATTGCAAACCCAAAATTATTCTCACTCTGGAAATTCAATAGAAAAATACAGAATGTTATCTTGGATACTTAGCTCTTAGACAGTCAATAAAACAATATGAGCATGATTATGAATGGTTTTACCTAGTCCCACTCTTGATCTCCATATTTGAGAGCCTTCTCTTTAAGACCCCATGAATCCACTTTGATCCATTGCTGCCAAAAGAGATATTAATGTGTAAACAGGGAGCCACATTTAGACAAACTAGTTGTTGATTTCTTCTAAGAAATTTAGAGACTACAAAAAGAAGATATCTGATGGGGATCATGTGGGCTTCCTAGAGAAAGTACTGCAATATGGCCTTGAGCAACAATGCAAAACTATGGATTAGCTTCACAGTAAATCCTAACAGCATGACATTGAATGTTGCTCAGGTACTGGCTCCTCTCCCCTAGATTAAATTAAGGAAAACATTATTGTAAACACAATATGTATAGAAGAATATGAATGTAAAGGAAAATGGATATTAGCAAAACATAAATGTAAATAAAAGTAGTGTGAGTAGAAAATGAATCTAAATTGGTCTTGAAGAAATAAAATCATACCCAATTAGCATTAAGTTATACTGACCTTGTACTCATTGCCATTGTCAATCTTGAAGGTTACTTTGATGCCTTCTGCAGAAACTCTCTGGCCACGAGGCAAGAGAAGGCGGGAAAACCAAGTGTATATTGACGACTTCCTGAAAATCAAAAAGAAAGAAGCAACCAGTCAACCCTATTAGAATAGAATAATCTTATGAATTGATTTTATTTATTTTACTGGCTAATGGATAGTGGACCTAGTTCTCTTGAATTGAGATACTACTAAGATGTGTTGACTGGTGATTTTAGACTACCGATATTCTGCTTCAATCTCTATAAGTTACTTTTGTCTTAAATATATTCAAGATAACTCTACAAAAAAATTCCCTGATCTCTTAGAAATTATGTAGATTATTTTGTTAATACTTCTCCATTTTGATATTTTCTTTCAAAAATTCATAGAAATATATGTAATGCCATATTTGAAACTTACATATTTTAATTTTACTAGTTCTGTAATTATAGTATATGATTCCAACAATTGTGAAACACATAGGCAATATGCTGGATGAATGAAGTAAACTATGCAATTGGCAGGTGTAAAGCCAAATTCCTTAACCCTTGCCAACATCCTTCTTTCCTTTTTAAAACATGTGCTTTGGAACAGGCATGAAAATCCATGTAAGTATAATGAAAAGGAGATTTTTGTTAGATATTATATTACAGTAAGTTGAATGAATGTAAGTAGAGATATTTTAGCATACCTGCAGATGGTACAAAATTTCATGGTTAAGTGGAAGCCTCCCATCAACAAAAAGATCCAAATATCAGTGTATCTATCTCAATTGAGCCTCTAAACCCTTCAGAGCTGTCAAATTTTCCACTAACCTGTTATGCACAAAAGTCAAATTTTAGAGACCACTAAAATAAAAATAAAAAACTTTGAAACCAAATCCACACACAACACAATGTTCATAGTGAAAATTTAGCACTTTCTTTCATCTTTGCATATTGATTTGATGCTTCAAACGATGCATTTCTTATATTGAAAAGTGCATTACTTACCTTATTGAGCTTCTCTTTGTTTTGAGAATAGTTTAATATTATCTACTTAACAGTTCCAACCACATGAAGGTGGAAGATCATTTGGCCCCTCCCCCTCCCCTCACATCACTCTCAATTCCCCATACTCGATCATTTAACATTAATCATTCATTCATCCATTAATAACATATAACATTCAATCATTAACACATTCACATTCATTCATTCATCCATTAATAACATATAACATTCATTCACTCATCCATTAATAACATATAACAGTCATTCATTAACATATAATATATTCGCATTCATTCATTAACATATAACATTCATTTTTTCAGTTTTACATACTATCAAAAATATGGTTGTCATAATATGATTACAATCACTTTTTTTTTGTTTCTTTTTTGCATCTAAAAAAGCTGAAATGGAGTATCATTTTCAAACATTTGTCCCCCCTTCAGTTTTTTTGAGCTCTTCTCATGATCCTAATGTATGCCTACTCGTGTACTCACAACATGGATGCTACTACAAGGGGGGGTTTGCTGCAATAACAAAGAAATGTTAAATTGATATGTTTTATTATTATTGTTACACATATTTCATTAATTAAAAGAACATCAAAGTGGTGCTCTTTACTTGATTGGGCCACATCATGTTCCTGATATTGTCTTATAGCCTCATGCTCAACATGCTAAACACCCTCTAAATCCTGATATGGAGTTGAAACACGAAAGATTACATTAATTAATACACCAATTGCAATTAAATATGTTTAAAAGAACATTAGAGTGGTCCTCTTTACCTGATGGAGCCACATCATGTTCTTGATCTTGTCTAGCCTAATCATGCTCAACATGTTGATCACTCTCTACATGCTCTAAAGTTGAAACATGAAAGGTTACATTGATTAATACACCAAATACAATTAAATATGTTTAATTGTATTAATCCATACTGCGTTTTGTATAGCACATGAAAATATCTAGTACTGGGATGCACACCATGGCCTTCATCTACAGGTTGTGCTCCACCCTCACCAGGCTACATTCCAATGTCATGTGCAGTATTATCATTTCTTATATGTTTAAAAAAAATAGGCACATTATTATGGTGGAAATTAATACTAAATAGATTGCACAAGTATTCAATTTGAAATAAACTTTATTGAGTTTATTTACCTGCGTGTTGGATGCAGTGGAAGATTGTGTTTTCCCAGTTGAGACTCTAAGGTGTTCAGTTAGGACTCCATAGCCTTGGTGGAAGGCAATATCCAGGTCCTCTTCTATGGGAACTTTGTTGAAATCACAACCTTGCATTTTTGTATACGATTATGAATTTTGCTTCTATGGTGTGATAAAACCAAAATTGTTTGCAATTTATTGTTTGGATGCAATATTTCATTTATTGATAATTACAAATCGTGCGACTAATTTCATATAACCACTAGAGCCAAGTTTGTGTTGCCCATGTTTTTCTAGTCTTTCCTTTGTTGCCTTCTATGTGTCAAACATTCTATGAAAAATTTGAAATAAATTAGATTATGTAAAAAGAAAGAGTAATTAGTATATAATTAAATTGTTGATAGTATCACATACCTTCCTTGGCCCAATGGTGTCTTTCATTTTTTATTTTCATCCTTCTCCTTTCCATCCAACACCAAGTCCTTCCACTCCCTCTCCAAAATCATAAGAGGACACTCGTACTTTTTGTTCTTCTATAAATGTGACCTATATTGGTCCCTCACATACTTTAGATAGGTATCATCTTTCTTAAGGACCTTGGTTCGGTTGAATTTTTTATCACCGAATAACACAACTAAATGGTTAATGAGCTCATCTTTTAAATCTTGATTTTGGGCATTCCACCATGTACGTATGGTGGGCCCGAAGAGCTCCAATGTAAGATCACTTAGATTTTTATAAAAAATATCATTTCCTGCAAAATGATCTTGGGATCATTAGTCTATAAAGAGTGATCAATAAGTAAATTTCAATTGGATTATATATAATAATAATTAAAACATTTTAAAGTACCTGGGACCTTCTCTATCTTTATGGGAAGGAAATCCTCAGTCACCACAAATGTGACCGACAATGTTCTTGTACTAGTAATACAGGAAGATCTAGGAAATGTTGCTAAACATCACCAGTACTAGCAGCCTTTGTATCCACAAGTACTGACACATGTAGTGGCATGTGTTCATTGTTAGACGCTGCACTACCGAATGCCTGCATGGTATGTGTTGCCAAAATTTCAGTCAACAATATAGGCACAGATGATGGGGTTGGATGATGTGTTGTATGCGCAGGAAGATCAAGATTGACACGTGTACTGAACCCTACTTCCTAGGCAACACTTGCAGTACCTTGATCATGGCCAACAACATGACGAGGATGCAAATAATCTTGTAAAAACAACGCATATTTTAGTTCATGACATAAAAGAGTACAAAATATAATACCATGAATGAACTTATGTTATAATTAAAGATCTCTTGACAACTTACTTTCAAGTTTCATGCTCTCTCAGACAATATTTTAACCCTTTCTCTTATCTCATCTGTTTGAGGCACTATGAATACCAACTTAAGGATTTCTTCATTGCATTTTTTTTGGGTCTTCCTCATCATATCCATAGGGTTTGCGGAAAATGCGATGTCATCATCGCATAAGAGTGACTGCACCTCCATATGGATTCTCTCCTATACTATTGGTTCCTTTCCCTGATCAACCAATTGCAACAAGAATATTAAAAACATTATCGAAATTAACCCAATAAACCCATGAAAAAAACATAATAATAAAAAAATTTGCTCGTATCTAATTTATACAATTACAATGAGGTAAACCTGTTGGATAGAAGCACTTGAATATGGATCGCGATCTGTGCTCTACGATGGAGCCTTCCTCGTATGATCAATGGCCTGCTGTGAAAAAAATTAAATATAAAAAATATTACTGAAATGAAACCAATAGACTTACGAAAAAAACATAATAATAAAATGGTATATTGGATTCATTAATTGGAGGTTGGGTAAAATGGTATATAGTACATACCACCCCCGTAGTAATTTTTTTTGTATCTAAGCGATTCAAATTGTAATTGATTAGAAACTCTTCCCCTACAGTTATTGATTTTATCACACATACGAATACACGGTTTCCCTCTCGCGCCTCAAATATATAATTGGGTTACTTATTTGTTGACCCAGGTCATGTACTATCTATAAACCTTGCAATATTCCCTGATTCTTTTGGCCTCCCATCAATTTACCTAGCTACTCCTTTATTTTGATCCTTATATTTTAGTTGTATATAATTTGTTGATAGTGCATACCTATGCATACTTCATGTATATCGAACCAACAACATCCAATCTTTGTAACTATAACAGGGTCCAACATATTCCATCAACCTAGTAACTTTTTCATAACAAACCTTTATGTCATCCATGCAAATAGGCCCAAACCATGTAATGACAATGGTGATATGTGATATATCCTCTAATATTTTGACCTCTAGCTGGTCTCCCTTTTTTAGACCTACTACATGTCTCGCTTTCCTCTTCTCTTCCTGAATTTCCCTCGCTCGAGGAAGACAAATCTGAAAAATACATATTTGGTGGTTCCTGCACTCATAAGGATGTTGGATGAATTTCTTTCATGGTGATGTGATCCGAAGATGACATTATGATTAATCTATCATTTCATGACTAGAATTTGACAGGTTATAAGGTAATCAAGTCTTGATAGATTGCAAGTTATTGTTACTACCATCCAAATGTGTCCATCACAAATCAAATCTACTTAACATTTTAACTCTCAAACTTTGTAACAAGTGTTATATGTGACTATGGTCCACCAGCTACACAACCAAGGTGTCAAATGTATTCTCTAATTGTAATCTAAGGACTTTTTTCTTCATTCAAGTAAATAAACTTGAAGGGAAACACCACCAAGTGGTTTATTGGACACCTACATGACTAAAAATAGTAGAAAATTTACATTTAATTTCCGTATGTCTAAGTGGTTAATAGGGAGGGAGTGTGTACTAGGCCTGGTAAATTCATCATAAGTTTATTCTTTGGCAATAATAATTGTTTAAGTCATCTTAAATATTCCTATTTCTAATTTCTAGGAGACTTTTGGTATGTTTTAAGGTAGGATGAGTAGTCGCATCAATGTTCTAATTCTCTATGAAAAGGTTTCAACATCTTCAAATAGTGAAAGTTAGTGCTCATAGCCATTTGAAACAATAACATTTTGATTATGTATGATGGTAGGATTTGATAACTTAAAAGAATTGGCTACCCAACAAACTTAAAGTTAAAAGAAACTTTTTCATTTTAAGGGGTTAGCACTTTCTTTCATCTTTGCATATTAGTTTGATGCTTCAAACGATGCATTTTTTTATCCCACTTCTATCATATTGTATTCCCATCCCATTGCAATTGTTGGAGGAGTTGATACCAAAATTTCAAATCAGATACCACGTTCTTGAAGCAATTTTCTGTGTTTTTACAATTCTTTTGAAGTTCTTTTGTGTTGTATGGATCCATACAAGCTTGAAATGCTCAAATATCATTATTGTAGATAAATATATGTGTTCCCTTTCATTTGCATTTGTTTTGAAGTTCTCAATCACTATTTTGTGGGAAAAAACACTCAAATATAGGGACTACCCTGTTGTGCCTATGTAAGGGTTTGAGGGCTAAATAGAAATAACATCCACCAATCCACCCACTGTATTGGAACTGTAGCTTGGTGGATTGGTGTGCATCATGGTGGATTTGATGGAGTTTCAAATCTTGTTCTTTGAATTCCATTTATGTTTTGCCCTTGTCTTGTCTTGTTACATTGTTTGGGAGGAACCTAAGGTTGGGTTTTACCTTGGCTTTCATAAAAATCCTAATGTTCCATGTAAGAACTTAGGTGAGATATATTTGGTCGTTACCTTTTTGGAGTGGGTATTAAAATGACTTGTGTCTCATTGTTTCATCTAGGTCGGGCCCCTTTTTATAAATTGAGTTAAATATTTTGCCTAACTTTATTACTTCCTAAGTTTAGGTTGGCCCATGCCCTATGTTACTGATATTAGCCCAAACCTAAGGGGAGGGTTAATAATCAAAAGAGCTTCTAAAAATTCAACTACATAAGCTACAAACTTGACTATAAATGTGGCCAAATTGGCCCAAAAGACAGCTGAAAGAGAAGAAGCTAAGAAGAAAAGTTTGATGGAGAAGTAGAAACGTTCATTGCATTTAGGGATCTATTAAAGAAATAAACTTGGCATTGAATTGATGCCCTAGGGCTGACAGGGGCAATTTTCTTGTGAATTTGTGGTTGTTAAGTCAGGGTTTATCAATTTGATGGATATCTTGGTAGAGTCATGGTGACACTATTTGATGGTCCAATCTCTACTTCGAAACAAAAATATCTCTAACAATTCTAAGGGCTATAATGGGATGGCATTAAAGGAACCTTTGAATTAAGGTCTTCATTTGAAGGTCCTTCATGCCAAGGTTCCTTTTATAAAGCATTTTGGACATGAAATATTTTAAATAAAAAATAACTTCATTTGAAAGTCTTGACATGACATCATTTTTGAATGAAGGTTCTTCATTCAAAGGTCATGATGACATCACCTTCAAATGAAGGTTCTTCATTCAACTGGTATTTTGTAATTTTGAATGTGTGATAATAATTTAGGGTTAAAAATAAATCCATTTGAGCCTTTTATAAATGAAAGGACATTTGATGCAATCATATTCATTTTCAAACTTTTAACTTAATATTAAGAGCATTATGAGTAGTTTGTTGGGCCCATTCAACAATCTCCGATCCAGGGATTGAATTTTCTAGAATGTATCTACTATCAAGAAATCCAATTTGTTTACCTCTATGACTATATCTCAAGCAATAGGTTATATTGTGATAGTAATGATATTGACAAGGATTTTGTAATCTAGGTGTTGAGAAGCATAATTGACCACCATCCTAGGAAAGATTCTTCATTCTCACTTTTAGGTGTTAAAATTTAACAATACGTAGATTGATGAAAGAGCCCAAAGAGCCTTTCTCCATGTTATCCAAGTACACATAGTAGTAGTCTTCTCTTATACGGTTGGACATGATTTCAAGAACTTAGCTAGGAATTTTTCATTTAACCTAAGGTTTTCTCATAATGCAATCATTGGAAAAGTATGACCAAATTCTTCTATTATGAAGAATTGGTCTATGTGCCTCTAGTAATCACTATAAAAATGTGAAAGACTAAGCTATTTTATTTTTTATGTCTTATCTTATACCATTTTATGATAATGGGGGGCCAATGTACGAGAATATCTTTGGAAACTAGGCATGAAAATTGCAAGTTAAAGAGAATGGGGGTGCCAAACTTATAGTACTCATTGTCCCTTGCTCGTCAATTTTCCCTGAGTGCCCTCAACCTCATCCTCGACACTGGTATTGACCTTGTTTTAGCTCTAAACTCTTCCACAACATTGGTATTGACCTTGTTTTCACTCCTCCAAACTCTTCCTCAGCGCTGGTATTGACCTTTCACTTCTCCAATTTGACGAGCTACAACCTGGTTTCGTTAAGTTTTAGAGTATGTTAATTAAATTTAAAATTATGGCACCATTTAGAGTAGTGAATATAAAGCAATCCAAGCCTATTATAGTCATGAGGGAAATAATAAAACTCCTAGGATACTTTGTGAAACCATTTTCCTTGGTTAAAGGGAGGCCATAAAATATACCTTTGGATTTTTTCAATCTTCAAATATGAGGATTTGCAAGGTTCTTAGCAACATGAGTAATGGAAATGTGTGCAACAAGAATTTTTGAACACACATGGAATCTCCTTGCCAAAGAAAGGGGCTTCATAATTTAATATGATAATTTTTCTTAGCTCTAGAAATGATATGTTCCCCTAAAGAGGAAGGAGAAACCTGAAAGGTAAAAGAGATGCTTAGGAATCTAAACACTTCCTTATGATCAACCCCCTTCTATCCATAGGAATTGAACCAATTGGGCTTGGCTAAGAAGGATTTCCTATAATATTGAGTTTTATGCCACTATATATTTGACCTTAAAGCTTTCCAGAAAATATCTAGGCATTGAATATCCTAAATAATGTCATGTTTGTTCTCCAAGAGAGTGAGAAAGGAGTCATTAGAAAAATGACCATTGAATAGTTGGGCTATAGAGTTACGAAAAGTAGCACCTTTAATAAGGTTCCATGAAATACTATTAGCCAAAATATATCCAAAGGCTTCCATATAAAACACACATAAAGTAGGAGCTAAGGGGAAAACATGAAAATTTTAATGAAAACACCTAAAATCCTCAAATTTATATCCATTCATGGTAATACAAGTATAACCATCATAACCTTTTTTTGAGAAAAGTGAAAAAAATTGAGGAACAAATCCTAGATGACATAACTAGTCCAATTCAACACCAGAGGTAGCAAGAGATTAATGAAATTACCACAAGTTTTAAGTAGAAGTAAACTGCCATTTTAAAGGTTTAATGCTATTATGAAATTGTGACTAGCTAAATGGAAAGAAAAATAGAAAATTGTAACCAATATTTAAGTGGAAATAATTAGAAAATTATAACCACTTTTTGCATGGTTGAACCAATTTAAAAATTCAGCCAAAGGTGATAGTAAGAAAATTAAAATTCACCTTTATGAAATATTTAGTCTAAGAGCCAAATTTGGATGGCAAAGTTAGTAAGAAGTAGTGTCGAAAGTGGAAAAATAATCATGAAATCATGGCTAATAGAGCATACAAAATATATTGGAAAATTCAAGAGAACTGATATCTGCACACAAACACACTCAATATAATAATTATATCATACAGTTCATTTGGGAATATATTACAATATGGATTTTACAAATCCTTTCAAATATACCTTCCCATTTGAACTACTATCTTATAAGAATATAACTAATTATTTAATAACAAAAATAAACAAGTTAGTAAGGTGAATTTATTAATGTTAATCTTAATATTCCAACACCCTCTCTTAAGTTTTACATTCCTCACAACAAAACATGTTGATTGAAACAAACAAATATATATAGGCTAAGCTAACATCATTTGATTTTTCTTTAAGTTCTCCCTCAAGAACATCATTGGCTCGAGTTATACAAGTCCACACTATGTGATCCTTTTTCTTACAATAATAACATTCATTTTTATTTTTTAATTATTATTACCTCATGAGTATAAGACATTCTCATGTTGAGAATCAACTTTTAAATCTTTTCCATTGTTCTTTTTTCTTCTCCTAATAGGGCCAAAATCACATCTTCTTGTGTTTGAGAAGTTATTGGACTAAGCATAGAAATAACATTGTTGTATTTTCAAACTATTTAACAAAATATCCTTAGCATCTTCATCATCTAATAGAGCCTTGACTTCTACCAGTTGTTTAATGAGAGATCTCAAATTTCTTATGTTATTAGAAATAGTGATTATATCTCTCATTTTGAATCTAAATAGTTGAAATTAACTATTTTTGCTCCAAATATTTTATTGAAATTATCCGAAATTTCCTATGATGATTTATCTAAATCTATATAATAAAATTTAATATCAAAAAGGGAAAGACCAATAATATATTTGACTTTATCATCTGTTTTATGTCATTCTAATAACTTATTTGCATTTGTAGGTGGTGTTTTGTTCCCATGCATGATTCTCTATTATTCATTTATTGCATTTGCATTTTTGTTTTCCAAGTATAAAATTTAAAACATTTTTATTTGTTTAAAAGAATCTTTATCTTAAAAATATGAACTAAAAATATTTTAAAAGTAATAATGTCAACCTCATCACTCTAAAAAGTGCAGCTTGAACATCCCTTTCAAACCTTGTAACCACTTTTGAACCACTCTCCAATTCATTTTTCCTCATCACAAACATTGACACCATTTTACTGTTCTAAACAACTTATTGAATCCTCTTATGCATCAAACTTATTTAATTGTTTCAAAAAATATTAAAAAAATAAATTTGAAAATATGACTTTTCAAACTTCACACTTCCTTCTTATTATTACCAAATTCCATTATTTCTATAAGGAAACAAACCATATATCTCTTTTTAATGACCAACTTAAAGCAGATTGCAAATAGAAACTTGGTCATTGTATAGAATATTGAAAACCTGATCACAAACCAACTAGCCTTTACAGTGATTTTGCACTCATTGATTCCCTAAATAAAACCTTATCTTGAGTATAATCCATCATATTCACATATGATCACATCATTCTTGACCATTTGATATCATGAAAAACCTCCAAAATCTAGTATTCAAATAACCCATATCATTAGCAAGTCAAGTTCCATCGGGGTGAAATGAAAAGGTCATATCGAGCATTTAGGTCTCACCGATGAAGTTCCATCAGCAAGAAACTTGTCTTGTCTCACTGATCAAAGCACAAGGAGTTATATTAGCCAGACCAATGCCATCGGAGTAAGATCCCTGAGTCAGCCTGAGTGCATTTGTCTCATCCAATTTAATGTGAATTTAAATTCTAACCGCCAATACTTTCCTTTCATCAGATCATTGAATGACTGCCTTCAAAAAGGTTGTAATCTCCATCTTAGCACCAAGGGCCCACCACATTATGCATCGCCAAGGAAAGACACGTGGCGCTTGCCCATGATATCGCAATCAATAAACACCTTGTATCTTTATATCACATGATGGTGGGAAACCATTGATCTCCACCATCGGCAATCGTGTTCATTCATAGAAGTCACCAACACTGAACATAACCATCAAGCAACTTTTCATCAAGATTATAACATCACCGTCGATTTTGAGCACGTGCATCTCACAACCGCTTTAGTAACCTGTCATATAATGTATTAAAACTCGACATAAATATTAAATCACTTTGATTATTCCTTCAGCACCGTCAGCTGAGACATGTGGTTCTCGCCCATGATATCGCAAACAATAAACACCTGGCATCTTTGTATCACGCGATGGTGGGAAACCGTTGATCTCCACCATCGACAATCATGCTCATTCATAGCAGTCACCAACACTGAACATAACCATCAACCAACTTTTCATCAAGATTATAACATCACCGTCGATTTTGAGCACGTGCATCTCACAACCGTTTAGTAACCTGTCATATAATGTATTAAAAATTGACATAAATATTAAAGCACTTTGATTATTCCTTTGGTATCGTCGGCTGAGACATGTGGTGCTCACTCGTGATATCTCAATTAGTCAAAACTTAGTGATGAGGTCATCACGGGATTGCGGGGAATGGTCAGGATCAACTGATGGATGATCGAAGGTCATTAAAAAATCATTCCCTGCAAAACAATAAAAAAATTATTAAATGGACAATAATTAAAAGTTTAATAAGACAAAATATTAGTAAATTAAATTTATTTTTATAATTATTTGTAATTATTAAAACTTAAAAAAACTTAAAACTTAAATCTAAATTAAAAATTAAAATATAATAAACTAAATGTAAATTCAAATATATCAAAATCTAAATATTATTAAAAATAATTATTTTTTAATAAATAATTAAATAAAAAGGTAAAAAAAAACTTACTACATTAACAAGAAAACACAAACTTGGGGTCTAATCGGATGTGACAAGGCTCAATAGTAGAGGGAAAGATGCAAATAAATCGAACAAGTTTCAAGGCAAAGGCAAGATTGAGTGGATCTCAAAATACTTTGCATTAATCACACCCGATACCTCCAGCGGAAAGCCCGCAAGTTTACATGATCCAACCGCCAGGATCATAGAAAATTAATCATAAAGACTGCTAGCCACCACAGTTAAAAAAGGCCAGCCCAGGTCATTTAAAACATAGTGTCTTTGCAGAAATAGTGTGTGCATGTAGAAGCTCAAGATTTTTACTTGGTGATAGAAGTAGGTGATAAAGGGATGGAGACTCCTCTGGCCCTGGACACCGATAAGCAACTACAAGAATTTTGAGGAGAAGTGACAAACCAAAGGCTAAATGGGCTACTGGCCTCGTCCCACCCGTCGATACTCTGGGAAACCAAGAAGGTTGTAGGACCGGAGTTCCTGAAAGCATATCACAGGTTTCATTCCAATGCAGAAATACCAACAATGTTTCTGGCGGTGCTCCTCCACATGGGTGTGTCAAAGCAAATCGCACAGAAACTGACCTAGATGGTCTTCATTCACACATAGTTGGGAGACATTGATGCAACCTTGAATAATATGGACAAAAATAATCTCATCCCAATGCCCCAGAACTACTACATGTTGAGCATACGAGGAAAAGAGGTCATGAAATTCCCTCTGGTCAGGACAATTGACCCAGAAGGGTTTGAAAAATGATGGGATGAAAGGGACCAAATCATCACCTTCCTGCTCAGAGAAGCCAAGCTAACCACCAACCAACCTCATGATTGGGTAATGCGATATGTGTAAGATGAAGGGTTGGCAAAGGAGTTAGCATCAGGAGATGATGTCGACTGGGACTTAAGCTCTGGGGTAGAATGAATACCACTCGATTCCAGGGACCCAAAGGAGAAAGTGAAGGGGCCAGCTCATGAGAACTACAAAGAAGACTTCCCAGTGATTGTAGATTACATTGCATATAAGAAGCGGGTGGAATCAGTAGTCTCTGAGGATGAAGACTCTAAGGGAGGAATGGAAACTTGATAGCCCACTGTGCCATGGTCTTGTCTAAGCTCTTGCATAATATTAATGAATTGTAAGGTGTAGATGTTTTAGTCAGTCCCACCTCTGAATTGTAGTGCCTGTGCATTTTCCCAGCCTTTTTGTACTTAGTTAAATCTCTATAAAATTTTAATCATAGTGCATGTATTTAATTAGTTGAATCGCAGTGTATGTATTTAGTTAAATCTCTGAATCAAACTCCATATGAATAGAGTTTATTTTGTCAAAAAAAATTTCATTTGAATTGCATGTGAATTCACTAAGAGCATTTTAATCATTTTCCACATCTCTATAAAACTTATCATGTTCTATATTATATTTCAATTCCTTGTACACCCTCTCTCTCTTGACTGTAAAATTGTAATTTTTTATGTGTTGGTCCTTCCTTCGAACAATAATAATTGGTAAATCTTTTATTCGATGTGGTAATTTTTTAGCTATTTCTCTTACTTCTTGTGGAAAACTTATGGTATGTCATTTATATTTTTATTGACCTCCAGTTGCATGTGTGACTTGAAGTATTGGATTTACATGCCCTATCAACATTTCCTCAATTTGTGTTAAGTTTGCAAGTTCTAATGGTTGTGGGACCAGGATTCATATTATTTAATGTTGAAAATTGATGTTCATGTTTCTCTTGTCGAAATCTATTGAAAATTGGGCCTTCAGGAACTCATACAACCTTCATTGTAGGGTAACTTTCTTAACAAATGTAACACATGCTTGGTGCTGCAATTTTATCCAGACCATGTCGAAATATAATTTGTAAATATTTCAAATCAATTTGCACATTTCTATTGTTATTGCATGTACCTAGATCTCTTTCATTTTTTCTTCCTTGCAGTTGTCTTCATCTTCTCAATTGAGAGGTTAACTCCTATTGTGGACTATTATTTTCTTCATGATTTTCAGTTTCAACATTTATTGCATCTTGAACTCTATTATCTGGTGTTTGTAACACATGATCTATTGTAATTGAATTCATTCCTTCAAATTTACCCTCTATATTCTCATGAGATTCATAATTCCTTTCAACTAATTCACGATTGCATACTTGTATTTGTTGTTTTTCTATCTCATTAAATTGGTCTAAATGCTCATTTGTTTGTAATCTTCTTAATATGTGTTGCTCATTTTTAGATTCTCGTACATGATGTATTCTTCTTTTTGTAAATTATTCATTTATTCATGTCTTTGTCTCATGTAATTTTGAGCATATTCTCTTCGTTGTTCTTCATTTTCAAAATTTAATATTGGGCAAGGCATACTAAATAATTATTTAAAAGTAAAATTTAAAATTAAAAAACACATAAATATGAGAAATTTTACTATTTACTAATTTCATAAAAAAATATATCACAAAATTAATACATATTTATTGATGAATCTTATTTATTTATAATTAAGAATTAAGAATTGAATCTTCTTAATAAAAAAAATGTCCTCTAAAAACAATTAAAATATAAAATATATGCAAACTCTTTTGTAACAAATCAACTAGCATACCTATATTTTAGAAATATATGTAAAGTAGACCGAGATATATCCTTCTCAAGGCACCTATTTTTAATCAATTGAAGCTTTACCCTAACCATAAAGCTATATGAACCCTAAGCATAACCCTATTTAAAGTCGATTTGAATTACTAGCTCATAGATAAGGACAAATTCCCTAGAAGAGTGTCTTTCAAGTTTGAAAAAATGTAGTTGGCAAATCCAAACTTTGAAATGGTTGTCACTGACTCCTAGCTCACCCAAATAGTTGATCATTGCACTAAGATGTGAATTCTCAACACAAAGTTAAAATTCATAAAAATTGGACTGAAAGAGTGGAATATCCAAATCTTTAGAAACCTTTTCAGAGAAATAATCTCCTTGAAAGTACAATGGCTAAGATCCAAAAAGACCTCTCAAATGATTTTTCTTACATCCTAATAGAAGAAGAGAGGAATCCCATAGTTCAATTGGATGGTGTCTATAGTTTTGAATAAATCTATTGGAGACAAAAATCAAGGATTAAATGACTTAAATAAGGTGTAAAACCAAGTTTTTTCATTTAACATGCAAAATGAGAAGGCAAAGAATAACAATATGAAGATTGAAGATGCTTATGGATAAAATTTTGATGATCCTGACACGATAAGTTTAACCCCTAATTGAACCCTAACCCTAATCTTAATAATAACCATAAGTTTTTTGGTAGATTTAATAGCAACCATAATTGATCCTTATACCTAACCCTAATTTAGCCCTAATCATAATCTTAATTGTACCCTAATCCTAATCTAAATTCAATTTTGGCCCCAATTGAAACACCAACCCTAAATTTAACCATATTTTTTAACCTTAATTCTAACCATAATTTTCTTATGACTTTGACATAACCCTAACCTTGATTGTAAACATAACTCTATCCCTAACACTAATTGTGGTTATAATTATAATTGTAACTCTAATTTTTACCCTATTTCTAATCTCAACCTTAACCTTCACCATAACCATAACCCTAACCATAATTTTAATATTTTTTTAATTATAATACTAAGTAGGTTTAAAATTATAATATTATTAATAATTATTATTAAATTAAGGTTCTAATTAGTTATTTCAATTATATTTCTAAAATTAATAATATAATAGTAACTTTGATACATAATCATGAAACTAAAATATTTCAAAATAATTATTTAATAGGATTAAAGTTATAGTATATTTTGATTAGATCTCTTTTTATCTAAATTTGGGTTATTTTTTTTCTTCCTTGATTTTTAATTACAATTTTTTCTTTATTACAACTTTTCTTATCTATGTGTATAATTCTCACTCTACTTCTTACCTTAATTCAAATCTCAATCTTAACATTCACCCAAACCCTAAACTTAATCTTAATTCTAATGATTTTTTTAATTATAATAAAAGAATAATATCATAATATTATATAATATTATAAAATAAAGATTATAACCCTAAAATTAATTATTTTAATTATATCCCTAAAATTATTAATTATAACCCTAACCTTAATAAATATTCAAGAAAATCAAAAATAAAAAAATAATTATTTAACAAGATTAAATTTCAATATTAGTTAAATTTGTGTTGTAATTATTTGTTACATTGCCACATCTAATTATGTATGGTAACACATGAGATTTTTATAAAATGGTCAATGTTTTTTTTAATAAAGTGCTTACAACATGTACTATGCATTGGTTATGGTTTGTGTCAAGGTAAGTATTTAGTTTCTAGATATGAGATATTATTTTATTTTATTTTATTTTATTTTATGGATTTTGTTTCATCCATTTTTATCCAAGCCTCTTTATATCATCTTGTATTTTTCTCTTTAATTTTTAATTTTTTCCCTACTCCTAATTATACTTGATTGTAATTCATTTTTTATAATTGTTATAATATTTTATATCATTCAAATCTTAATCTTGAATTCTTATTTTAATATTATTCTAATTTTTGTTATTATTTTTTTCTTACTATTTTTCCCTTAATTCACCTCCCACATTATTTTTATTTATTTATTTACTTATTTTCTTTTATTACTCTTTTGTTGTATTATGTTTTTAGACTTTATGTTTACTATTTTTTGTCTAATCTTTCTCTTAATACTCTCCTATGTATCTTGTTTTTTCATATCTTTTTTATTGGTTGTGCAATTGTGTGATGTGAAACATAGATTTTTAATCTAAACTTGGAAATATCATTTCTTTAAATGTTAAAAGTAATTTTTTTAAATGAATTTATTTGAAAAATAACTTATATTTTATTAATAAGGTTTTAATAATTTATAAATTTTTATTAAGAATTAATTTTAGATAAATTAAAAAAATAAAATCATTTCAAAATTTTGAATCTTATTCATATAACTAATATTAAATTTAATATTATAGCATGTTAAATCTAATATTGAAAAATAACATAATAGTAATTTTTATTTGAAAAATCTATATATTCAAAATATGGTTTATTTCATTGCTTTTTAAGTTGAAAAGTTGTATTAGATTATAATTTGTTATTTGCTTAACAACCAAAAAAAAATATGAAAATAAAAAAATATAAAATATTTGTAGAGGATATAAGAAAGAAAAAAGTACATTGCTCATTCCTTATGATTTTGCAAAGTAAAATGGGAATTTGGAAATTTTTGATCTAATATTTTTTTAATTATTATAATTTTCCTATTTTTAATGCATATGAGTGGGATGAGTGCTAAAATTTGATTGCTGAAACTTTATTATTTTCCAAAAACTTTACTTAAAAATCACCTTAATCTAATTAAATCAAATCCTAGAATGCATATATATTATAAAATTATATATTTGATATTTATGTATATTTATTATTTGATAATATATTTATTTATAATTATACAATTTATATCATATGTAATTTTTTATATAATAATAAATGTAATTATATTGTATATAATATAATTTGGAAAAACAACTTATTAAAAAATACTTAAAAGGATTCTACGAGACGAGATTAAATCAACCGTAATCCATTCCTTGTAGTGAACTCTTGATCGTTGATTTCATAATTAGCTTTGGAATTCTCAAATAGGACACGCCTTTGACATAAATATAATTAAAATAATAAATTGAAATATATAAAATAATCTAATAACAAATTCAAATAAATAATGTATTTTTAATATATTATATTATTAATTTAACAAAATATTATAATATTCTAACATATATACTATATGTAACATATATAATGTATAATATATAATTTTAACATCATATTATAATTATAATGTATATACAATATAATATGTAACATATATAACATCTAATATATAATATAATATATCAAATCATGAAATTATAATTTTAAATTATGTAATATATTATATTATTGAATATTTTTATAATATATTATATTAAATTAACATCTAATCCATAAACACTTTTAGCATAAACAAAAGCCCCAACCTGAGGTTTTTTCAAACAATATGAAAGACCAGAGACATAAGGCAAGATAAAATGGAATTCAAAAAGAAAAAATTTGAAGTTCCATCAATAGTCACATGATATGATCACATCATTCTTGACTATTTGATATCATGTAAACCTCCAAAATCTAGTATTCAAATAACCCATATCACCAACAAGACAAGTTCCATTGGGGTGAAATGAAAAGGTCATACCGAGCATATAGGTCTCACCGATGAAGTTCTATCAACAAGAAACCTATCTTGTCTCACCGATAAAAGCACAAGGAGTTGTATCGGCCAGACCAATGCCATCGAAGTAAGATCCTTGAGTCAGCCCGAATGCATTTGTCTTGCCAATGAAATATCATCGCCGAAACACTCATCTTGTGATATCGGTGTAATGTATGCCTGACAAAAATAATGTTTAAAGAACGTTAGTCAAGCCTGAATAAAAGGATTGCCCAAAGTTTTAATTATCTTTCTGATAGAACATTTGATGTGACAGTGGGTAAATTCGAATATCAGCTACGCTTGTCTTCAAAGCTAGGACATTAATGGTAGTATTACTACCAAATGTGTCAATGATTTCCTGAATTGAGAAAAGAAATTGAAGGTGAATTTTGTAAAGTTAGCAACAGAGGAACAAACGAAGGGCCAAAGGATCTTGCAGTCAAATAATTCTAAATAAACTTGTAAGTTCCCTGCTATTAAATTTTTGGTTTTGTGATTCATAAAAATGGAAAGCACTAGCTCAGGAAAAGAAAAAGGTAGGAAACAGAGTGAGTGTAAAAACCCTAGAGGGAAAAGGAAAAAAATTGAAGTAGAGAAGGAACTGGGGGTAGCTAAGAGGAAGTTAAACCATGACTTAATTGATCAATTTCTCAGCTTAGGACCTAAGGCCAGGTGATCTGCATAACTTAGGGTAGAAGTGGAAAAGTTAGAGGATAAAAGAAAGCATATACGAGACATATGGACCCCAATTAGGGGATATGAGCTATTTATTTTTCATTACCAATGAAGGAACCAATACGAACCAGTGTGCAATCCTTGGAAGTTAAACCTAGGGAAACTAGTCTGCCCCAATGTACTTGTAAATGTAGAATTGGTGAAAATGCTAGCTTCCAATTATAATCCAAAATGTAAAGCTATTTGTGATCCATCAGGTAAACCGTTTATACATGTATCTGAAGCTGCCATCTGTGAGGTTTTTAACCTAGAGGGAGTGTGTGGTGAAAAAATTGTACCTGAAGAGCCGAAAAAGGAGTTCTAGAGGATGGATACTTTGTACAAGGGTTGGAGGTTGCCACTACACAAGTCTAAGAAAGATGGTGTTTCAGTTCCACTGAATGACAATGATGGTCCCCTGATCCATGTTGATTTGTTTGAACCCTACATGAGGTACACATATTTTTTAGTGTGTCAAGTGCTAGGAATGGAGGCCCCTGAGCACATGTCAATTGCACCCATGGTAATTGCAATGGACATCCAATGTCATAATTCAAGGTTTTTTGATTATGCTTCACACATCTTTAAAGTACTTGATTCAGGATTGATGGCATTAAAAAGTGGAACTCCTATATTGCGCTTGGATGCTTATTCAATCCTAATGCATATGATACTTTATTATGGACAAGAATTGCAGATGTGGCCTGAAAAATTGAGGGTTATACAAGTTGATAAGGAAGCAAGCTTATTACCAGTACAACTCTGGACTGCCACCTAGGATTGCAGATTTGCTAATTCTTTTTATCTACATTTTGAAGAGCCTTTTGTGAAACCACTGTATAGATTTTGCAATCATCATTGTGAATACTCATTGATCGATGAAATAAAAAGGTTTTTAAGGCCTAAGGATTTCAATAGACCTTTCAACCACAATTGGGGAGACTGGTACTGTCTAGAAGATGTGACCATGATAAGAGTATATGGATTTGAAGATGGACCCTTCATTTTACCCAAGATGGTGCTTAATAGGATTGCATTTTTGGAGATTGCTAGGCAATTGGAATTTTTAGATGTTATGAATCTGAGTTCTTTCAGAAAGAAGGCATTTATGCCTAGTACATTATGCTTTGGTGATTTCACTGTATTAGCAAGGGATGGATATGACATGGTTCTCAACAAATTGTTGTAATACAACATGAAGAAGGGTCCACTACAAAAAGGATTTGATCCAAAAGGGTATATTGATTTTGCCAAAAATAAAATGAACTTAGGAGGATACAGTCACATACCCTATTTGTATGATGACTTGATCAGGAATTTGGAAGCAGAGGAAGCCGAAAGTTCTTGATGAGTATAACAAGGGATTGCAAGATATAAAACTATTATCTTCTGATGAAGAGGCATTTGGTGATGGTAGGCCTAACAGTACAATTATAAAATTTTCTGATTGAGAACTCAAGACTACAAGTATGTTGCCAGGGAACCAGATGTTGAAGGGATTGCAGCTACTGACACAAGGTAGATAGCATATAAATCATTTGTGGCTGATGACGAATTCATTAAAACCTTGGAATTTAAAACCTTTTGTGCAAAATAAAAGGAAAATCAATAAGGGAATCAATGGAGAATATTACGCCAAGTAATGAGGAACAACTACTGAATAACTTAAAATCAAGTGTGGAAGAAGAAATGAAGATGATGACCCCTGAAAAAGGAAGGAGATTATTAGAAGATGCACATGCCATGATATTTCCTAGGTTGGATTTAAACTCTTCTTTGGTTTTTGATAGTTTTCTGAAGAATAGTAATGCCACACAAAAAATCACTCCTAAGGGGTAACAGAGATCTATGCAGGATCTAAGTATAACCCAAATGAGGGATCACTTATGATATGGGTCCTATATCCTCCACACAAGAAATTTGTTGTAATCGATACTGAAAAGGATTTTGGACATGTAATGATGTTAAAATTTGGTGAGGTTGATCCAATAGCTACAACATAAATTGGCATTAATGTGGCCAAATTAAATAAAGACCAAATCCAAAAGCTAATCAAGGAAAAATAAATGTATAAGATTAATAACGAGAGACTACTCAGAACAATTGATCACTTGAAGGACATGATGGGAATCACGCTAGGATCCGCAAAGAAATTGACTCATGGTGAAAGCTCCTAGGTAAGAAACCAGTGGGAAGAATCAAAAGTGTACTCATGAGGTAAATGTGATGCACTCACTGCAATAATAAGGAAGAGGTAGACCAAACTAATGAATTGGTTGAGTAAGCTCTAGGGAACACATTCAAACAATTTTATTGCACTACAAGAACACAAGAGGATAGATGGTAGGATCTGAGAGAAGTTCCAAGAAATAAACCAAAGGGATGCTCCTGATAACATAACTATTGATACTAGAAACCATTTTATGAAAAAACATAAAGACTTCCATGATGAATTGCAAGGTGATGAGCAAGGGATGATCAATGTCACAAAAATGGGAGTACCAATGTTGTTAGAAGATGGAGGGGAACTAAAGGGAAAAGACAAATGGATGAAGTAATGTGAGACAATGATGCAAACAATTATGGAGATAGCCACAGGAAATAATTTAACAATGGACGGGGCATGTGAACAAAATGAGAAGATGTTCGAAATGGAGATTGCCATAACGAATGTGCTGAAGGATGTTGATACACACAAGCGGCCAGCTTACCAAGATTATCTATCAAAAATCTATTTATGGCCTAATAGAGCATAATTTCTAGTTTGTTATTGTTGTTAAGCAAAAGACATTTTTGAAAGGATGTGCTCTTTCACAATTTTGATATATTTATATTTGTTTCATAATGTAAAACATATATAGACGGATAGGAGAAATATATAGTAGATATTTTGCGATCAAAATTTCCTTTAAAAGACTCAGATGCATGTATTTTTGACGAAGTTAATGAAGATGTCTGAAATTGTGGCTTAATCTTGGTATCAGTTATTTGTGGAATTATACAGTTATTCGGTTGTCTCCATTTTGATGTTTTTTTGTTATTTAAATTGATATATCAATCATATATATATATTCAATTTGTTGATACACATTTTCTATATTTGTGTGATGTGATTATTTGGTTCTTTTAAGTAAATATTAAACTCTTCTAGTCAATCACAGTAACTAAAGAGTATTAATTGGATCAATAAGAAGAATCACATAACTAGGATTTTCATTCTATCTCAAGTAGAGTTTGTCAGTCATTTACTTGCACATTTATAAAAGTTATAAACTACATCTATGTGCCAAATAGTTTGAATTATTTCCATCATAGATTACACTTTTATAGATCTTCATTAGACTCCATGCACCCAACAAGGCACTAGTCTCACGCTTTCATCTTTTAGTTTATCTATTTTATTTTGTACATCTGTTAACTGAACATATTCTAATATAATTCAAATATAATTAAAATTAAAAACATCATAAATTAATTATGTAACCACATAAGTAAAATATAATTCTATCAATAAATTAATATCAAATAGATAATACAATCACATAACTCATACATTTCAATGTCATTGATCTTCTTCTTCATCCAAATATTTTTCTGTATCATCCGATCCATATTCATCATCGTCGTCATTGATATCAATTTTGATAATGTCTTCATCCACATGGATATCATCTTCATGAACATTAACTCCTACATCATCATGATCTAGTTCCTCCTCTTTGATATCTTCATTAGCCACATCATCAACTAATTGTTGATCCTGATCATCATCTACATCATCTTCTATTTTTTCAGTATCTTCTTCTTCCACCACATTATACTTTACCGGCCTTCCTCTTGGATCATGTCTAACAACATATGACCAACCCTCTTTACCTGGAACCTCTGAGTAAAATACCTGCTCACATTGGCTTGGAAGAACATAGGGCTCATTTCCAGCTCACTCAAAATACCTTGTATTAACCATGGTAAATCCATTATCATGTTCAATAATAGTTCTCTCGGGATCATTTTCATTCAATCATAGCCTGTACCATAGGCCGATGAACATAACTAATTTGAAGGACTTAAATTCACTCTCAATTATATCATCCAAAATCCCATAGTATTTATTTTCCAAGACTTGTGGATGTATGTTGCTTCTAGATGAAACATTAGTCACCTGGAAGACTGCAGTTATCCCAGAATCACAAGTTTTCTTCGTGTCATCCAAATTTTTGATTTGAAATTTATGACCATTGCACCACATAGCCTTGTGGTGTTTCACCTACAATATGTCAAACATGTAAAAGTTATTGCAATATCGTCAATTGATAAACATATTTATTCTTGGCCGAATGTATGCAAAGAAAAAAATCTCAAAATATATATACATCAATATAATTGAAAATAATTAAATAATATGGGTGATTAATATATTTATACATACCTATTTATCTCTTAAACCATATGCTAAATCAATTTACCTTGGTGTAACATTGGAATCTCCATTATGATGAGCTTCTTTAACCAATGAAGCCACACATTTCGATGTTAATGCGCGACCAGATTGTTGACATCGTTCAATCCATACTGTCATCCAATCAAGATTGTTTACGATGTACAAATGTAGTGTATCCCACTCTCGACCAACTATATTAAAAAAAATGAAATTCACAAACGACGTATAATTAGTTAATTACCACGGTATACGACCTTAATTTATAATTAATGAATATGGAAGGTTAATAATCAAATAAGTACAATATACATAAAAACCAAATCTAAAATGTATTCTAATTAATCTCCATGACCATCTTATAATTACTTGCCACTTTCCTCAATCTACCTTTCCCCATCAGGTACTCCCCTTCGAATTTTTTAATGGAGTTGGGATCCCAAATGCGATATACATGGGTCTTTGTTGCAAACTTAGGAAGATATTCAATAATGTACACCATGGTCTGGTATACCATATATCCCTCCACCATAGAACCCTTAGGATGTGCTCTTTGTCTAACCAAAGCCTTCAAAACTTCCAAGTGCCTCTCAACCATCCACATTGACCTTGTGTGTATAGGTCCACATAATTCAATCTCCTCAACTTGGTGTATGAGGTAGTGTTCTTATGCATTGAAATTTTTTGAAGGTAGACACTTTTTCATTTCACACATTAGATGGGGAATTTTTCTCTTCCAATAATTTATATCTTCTTTATGGATTGCTTTAGATGTCAGCCATCTACAAGTGATTCAAGGCACAAATATATTAACCAGATTTAACAAAAATATACAACGAATTGACCAAATATCGCTACTTACCTCATGTATTTTCCAAGATCATATATAACTTGCTTGACATTGTTGTCAAAGTTGTCTGGGAGAGATAGAGGTAGAACGTACTACAACAATTATAAAATAATCTTTTCATTAATATTTTTCCAAAAGTAGTAAACATAATACACTGAAAAGTACATGCAGTATACACATATATATATAATATACCAGAATAATTACCTTAATGAAGGTATGCCGATCATGCATTTTCATCCTTGACTCAAACTCACCTTTCTTTGTTATGATATTGTTTATGTTCGCAGCAAATCCTGTGGGAAATAAATTTTTTTCATATGACTTCTTTTATAGCATTGATTTTTTGCTTCGTTAATAACCAAGGAAGGGAACTTATATTAATTTGGTCTCCATCGCTATTTAATTGAATGAAATTTTTCATTGCATGACTGGCTTCCTGAATGTCACTACAAATTTTGACAATTTTTTCTTTGTCATGCCTTCCATCCAATATTTTCCATAACGTTTATGTCATATTCTTTCTGATATGCATTGTATCAAAAAAATGCACAATTTGTAGCTGATCATAGTAGAGAAACCTACTAAATTATCTAGGATAACTTTTCAGTCCTTGTGGAAGATGACCATTAATGCCTTGATGACCTTCATGAAGCATATAAGTTAAACAAATTAACAATGATAATCATTGTCAATTACAGCATGAGTAAACACAACACAATATAAAAATATAAATTCAAAACATATCATAAATGATAGATACAAAATTTGATTTGATGTATAACCTTGACGATTAATTCTATTATATTCCAACTTCCATAGGTGAGGTGTCATTCTTCGTGGTTTTGATGTAGTCTCTTCTTTCCCATTGAAAAGATGTTTTTCAGTAGTTTGATACTTATGATTTTTGTGGAGGAAGTGCCTGTACTCATCAAACACCTGCTTTCCTAAACTTGTTGAACGACAAGATTTCATATTTGGACCACAAATTGGACATGCAAATTTTCCCTTTGTTTGAAGACCTGTAAATCATATATAATTGGATTAAATATGTCAATTTTTATAATTATATAATGAATAGATTATTTTAAAAATATGCATGATATCTACTTCATAAAATTAAATATCATTAAATTCATGCAGTCGAACATTATAACATACCACAAAAATGTGTTAGCCTTGGGGCATCATGAATTGTCCATATAAGCATTGCATGGAATTGAAATTGTCTTTGTCCTCTTTGTCTAGATATGCCATACATAGTCACGCCATTCTATAACTTTAGTAACTCGTCGATAAGAGGCTCCATATATACATTCATATCTTTAACTTGGTACTTACCTAGTTGAATGAACATAAACATTACATAATTATTATAACCATTTTACTGCAATATATATATATATTAATGTACATGACTATTAAATAAAAAAAACATATAAGCCATTATGCAACAAATAAGACAAATTAGATGCCACTACGTTAAAAAAAATTGATGTAAAAAAATACCTAGAACAATCCTTACCAACATTATGTGCTCCCTCTTTATTGACATCCATGGAGGAATGTTATTGTTGATAACAAAAACAGGCCACACTGAGTAAATAGATCTCAGCTCTCCAAATGGATTGACACCATCCGCTGCCAATGAAAGCTTGAGATTACGAGGTTCTTCTTTAAAGTGTGGCCATTTTTTCTCCATTTCCCTAAATGTAGAACTATCCATAGGCATTCGAAGAATGTCATCTCCACTTCTATTCCGTGCATGGTAATCCATAAATTGCACTAAGCTTTCGCACCTAAATAATTGTTGCATACGTGGAATAATGGGAATATAACGAAGAACCTTGTGAGGCACTTTTTTTGTTATTTGATCTGTTTGATATCTACTGATATGACATTTTGGGCATTCTGTTGCAAATTCATGTTGTTTATGATATAATATGATCATTGGGACATGCATCTATTGCTTGATACTCCATTCCAATATCTTTCATAATGCCAGATAAATCTTGGTATGAGCGAGGTAAAATATTTGATGATGGTTAAAAAAATTCACCAATCAATCTACAACAAAAAATAATTTTTTAATTTAAAGAATATTAATGGTACATACTTCATCCTTTATTTACTAGCGATGAACTAACAATAATTAAAATAGATGAAAAAATATGACATATATGACATACCTTAACATCTGTGAGATTTCTATGTTGGATAAACCATTCATAACCTTAAAGTTCACCAACAACAATACAATAGATAGAAGAGTTGTTTGGGAGCCTTCATAAAGGGGCTCGTATGCCTTCTCAAGTACAGGTAAATCATGAACATCATCAAAGTCATCTTGATCAACATGATCAGTTGTGCCACTACATGTGTCATGGATCAATGTATTTGTACCATCATCTTCAAATGTGTTTTCTGGTGCATGATAATCTTCTTCCATAGGATCATTAACTTCATCTTCGATATTCATAGCTCCATGTTCCTCCACTTGAAAAACCACATTCTCTAGGCCGTGATAATCCATATCATGTGCCCTAGGGTGCCCCACCTTTATAATAATGATAGACACAAATAAAGCATAATCATGATCAAGTGATTTTATATATATATATCAAATGTTAAAACAATATAAACATTTACAAATTCAATCAATATAAAAACATATAATGGACAACTTACCAATGGACGCCATGCCCCCTTCAACATGACTATGTTGCCTACAATTTTTCTCAGTTGTTTTGATTAAAATTCTTCTCATCTTTAAGCCCTTTCAATTATTGCAAGGACACTAACATTTCCCATCACCTTTTCTTTTCAATCTAGCCCACAATCCATCAAGTGACTCTTCATTTTGTTCTGGACTAATATTATCTAACATGATTTTTCTTTACCAAGCTTGAATATTTAGATCTTCAAAAAATATCAAACTCACACTCCAATAATTTTTAATCATAGACAAGTAACAAAATATAATAATTATGATATTTTACACCAAAAAAATTTGGCATCCAACTACCCCTGCAAAAGAGAAGATAGTTTGAAGTTAATGACCCCAAAAAACACTTTAAAATGCTAATTCCAAAAATTATTAAATTCTTATTTTACTATGATTTCCAATTGTTAGAATCCTAAAATCAGAATATCGAACTTGCACAACAAAATTTGGAAATGAAATTCTCAAAATGCACAAGTCTAAAAATGAAATCTGATGAGATGTTGCTTTAAAATATGATTTTCAAACCTAGAAGTACAAATATGACTTCACAAATGAATTCTGGAAATAAAATAGTATGGCACAATAAAGAGTTTCATTTGAAGTGGACCACCCTATTATATGCCTTGATAAAGTTAAAAGATCTATGAATTTTATCTACAATATAGCCTGCATAGTCATCAGTCTTATTCACATCCCTGCTTTGGATATCAATAGGAAACACTATTAGATGGCCTCCTTGAAAGTTCAATCCATTAAGGGAATAATGAAAGTGTATTCCTTAATGATTACATCCATTTGACAAAAAATAGTGTATGGCTGAATAAGGATGATATCATTTTAGTGTTTGAATCTACCACATAGAGATTAAATATGCTTACTCTCAAATAAATTTGAATTATATAAACAATAGTCAGATGCCTCCCTTAACATAAAGGACAATCTAAAGTACTAAGGAATTTTATATCCTTTATAAGAGATTGTTTTTAACCAGTTAAAAACTTGAGAGGGTAATATACAGGTTGCAAGGAAAGTTAAAAATTTATCATAAGTAGCTCAATCCAAAAGGGAAAAATTAAGCATGCAAAAGCATGAGTAGGTTGACTAGCTTTACTAAAAGCACAAGTTATTTTTTGTAACATCTTACCTGGATATTACTTGATAAGGTAAGGAGTGCTCTTTTCCACTAAGTTTCATATGGTGGCATATGTACACACAAATCACCAAATTGTCAAATAACTAAATAAATTGTATTACTTAATAAAGTTGTTACAACATGCCATTCATGTCAAAATCAATTCTTCTTACCACAAAAATTTTGGTTTCCAATTTGACAGGTTCATCTTTTGATTCATGTACCAACTTTTGAAGGAATATGGCAGCTTATACTTCTACATGAGGAGACAATTTCATCTTCTAAACTATTCCAAAGTAAAAAACAAATAGAAATCATATAATCTGCATGATAGTTATAGCTTGCTAGATGTTTGGCAGCATCTAAAAAGTTTGAATAAACTAAGAAAAATAGAGAGGCATGATGGAGCCTCAAATTTCATTCTTTGAGTTCCATTAATTTTCTACCACATTACTGGTATGTCATGCTATTCTGGAGGAGCCTAGGGTTGGGGTTTTATTTTTACCTTCATAAAATCCTAATGTTCTATCTTAAACCCTAGGTTGGATCTATTTCGTCGTTACCTTTTAGGGGAGGTTTTAAAAAGACTTATGCCCCATTGACTCATCTAGCCTAGGCCCCTTTAATACATTGTGTTAATATTTCAACTCGACTTTATTATTTCCTAACTCTAGGTTGGCCCGTGTTCCGTGCTTTAAGAACAACTTTATGCCATCATTTGTCATTGGCCTAGGCGATGTTCCTTTTCCCCCTTCTAATAATTATCTTATTTTGTAGGGAGTGTATTTTAATGATCGTCGATCATCCTATAGTTGACCTTGACCATTCCCTGTGATCTTGCGATGGCATCACCTCTGGGTTTCAACTAATTGCGATATCACGGGTGGGTGCCACGTGTCTCGGTTGTTGATGTTGAAGAAGGATTAATAAAGTGTTTAATATTTGTATCATAATTTAATACGTTAAAAGGTGGGTTACTAAAAGAGTTGTGAGATGCATGTGCTCAAGATCGACGACGGTGTTTTAATCTTGATGAAAATTTGCTCGACGGTTATATTTGGTGTTGCTGACTATTGTGAGTGAACACGATTATCAATGGTGGGAATCAACGGTCGTCCACCATCACGTGATCCAAATATGTAGGGTGTTTAGTGATTGTGATATCACGGGTGGGTGCCATGTGTATCCCTTTGGAGCTGCGCATTGTGGTGGGCCCTCGATGCTGACATGGAGATTACATCATCCTTTTTGAAGGTGGTCATTTGATGATCTGACAAAAATAAAAGATCAACAACTGAAGTTTAAATTCGCATCAAATGTGATTGGATTCATTGGCATGAATTACAAATGGGCTTTAGTGGTGGATGAGACATCTACTAGCTAAATTCAATTGACATAAATTATTTGATTTCATTCTATCTTCACCACAAAAGAATTCAAGTGTTTTCAAAGTGGTTCAGAGCCAAAGATAAAGTTTTTCAAGCAATCACAGTGAAGGTTTGGTTCTCTGCAAGGTGCAAAATCCCATGAGTTACTTTTTGTATCACTAGTTTATTTTGACTGGGATTTTTGTGAAAAGTTGTAGTGTGTTGGTCTGGGGGTTGTTGATTATTGTTATAGGGTTATTGGTTCATTTGAATTGTTGGAAATTTCATAGTTGTGTTGTAATTTTGTTTTCTGGGTAGTCCTAATTTGTTCAAAAAATTTGAATTTTAAGAAAGCCCTAGTTGTTTGATATGGCGCCACCAAAGCAACACTCTGACCATGTTGATTATTTGCAAAGGAATTTATATGATGATTTTTTGGATCAACTCCCACTATCAACAAATGACAGAAGAAGGGGTTTGGTTTTAATGAATGGAAGAACCCTGGGCGAGGGACTAGTGTGAAAAAACTATAATATTGTAGATGCTAGGGTTCCAATGACAGGTCTAGAAATGTTCAGGCTATGGTATGGATAGAGAAACCTACCCCACCCTTTTTCAAATGGTTGGAGATACAACATGGGGAAACTAGCAACGCCGAATGTTTTTCCTAACATGGACCTACTCAGAGAAGTGGTTGCACATTATGACCCGGTTACAAGGGTAATCAGGGATAATGATGGTGGGATTCTACTGAGCATAAGTGTTGTTGAAATTCAGCAGGTTTTTGATTTGAGTGAGTCTAGCTCATTCTTGGTCCAAATTGATTTTGAGGAAATGAGGCAGGAATATGCGAGGTCAAAGCCTCTTTTTCAGATTAAAGTTACTTCCTCCTCACTTGGCTAGGGTAGGAAGTTCAACGATTCACATCAGCCCAAATGACCAGGAGCCTTTTAGGCTAAGCTGTTTTTCCAATCACTTTTTGCAACATTTTATTCATTGTGCCAGATTTTGGGATTTAGCCCAAATACAGTGATGCCCATTGCATATCTGTTTATGGGGGCTCAAAGTCAGCATCCCAATTTCTCCATGGTGTATGACTATGCATCTTTTCTTGCAGAAAAGATACATGATGGTTTGTTGAAGTTGCATGTGGGTGATGTCAAGAATACTTGTTAATGCATATGTTCATGTATATTAATGCTAACTTCTTCTCAAAGAAGATGGAGTTGAGGCAAGAGGTGAATGGAGAAAGGTTACCAATATAGCTCTGGAGTGCATATTTATCTTACAATAGGGGAGGTGCCAGCTTTGTGCAGTTTGATAACTTCTTTTCCTCTAAACTCAAAGCTAGTTTGGTGATAAATGTGCCAAGATTTCTTAAAGATTTTCATGACTTCCTCTGACCAAAGGTGAGGAAGCCTGATTTAAAGGTCTGCCACAATTGAGGTGACATCATTTTGTACCTCATGAGCATTGTCTTAAGGGTGTTTGGTTTCCACAAAGCCCCTCACATTCTCCCATATAATGTACCATCAAGGATGGGATTTGTCGAGGTCATGTGGCAGCTAGGTTGTATTCATGAAGACAACCTGACAGGGAGAGGAAAAGGGACTTTGTTCCCTAATTATACTATTGTTTCAGATTTTGTCTTTTCCAAGGGAGGATGGGTCCACTTTGGAAGGTTTTTTATGACTATCATTTGAAGAGTGGATCTAGGAGGAAGCATGACCCTGATGGATTTTTTCCCTTGTTTAGGTAACAAATTAAAGGTGGCAGATTTGTACATGAATTCAATTTTCCTAAGGAGCTAATAAGAAATGAGTTTGATTTGAATAGGAAGGAATTGAATAAAGAAAAATGGATTTCCTATGAGAATTTGTTGTCCATGGTGCATAGAATGGATCCAAAATATGATCCATTAATGGAGTTTGCTCCATTCCACAATAGAATTGCTTTCTTGTTGGATAATTTTAAAGGGATCATGGGCACCTTGATGACCAAGAAGGTCAATTTGGAAATGGACTTTGGAATTCAAAGACTAGAGGAGAGGCTTGAGGAAACAAGGCCAACTTATCAGCCCCCAATTGACAAACCTCTACACAAGAGAAAGAGGAATGATAAGAGTGAGGAGGATGAGGGGGATAGGAAGGGAAAACAAATAGTGAAAGCATCATCATGTCCAACCCCAAGGATCAGAGTACCTAGAGGGATAAGGATTGTGGATTTAGATTCACCACCAAGAAGTGATCCTGCAGTGCTACCATCAGAGCCAATCTCTAAGAGGAAAAAGATTGAGGAAACACAAGAGGTTTCTATGGATGAGATAATTGTGACTGATCAAGACATGCAAGTTGGTATCCCTTCCCCTCCTAGATCAACACAATTGGTGTTGTTTGATATGGATATAAAGGGGCAGTGTGTACAAGATGCCAGAATGGAGGCCTGCAAGGCATTCTTAGATGTTGATGCCTTTGTGAAGACTCATGTATTCTTGCATCTAATTTGGAGGATGAAATTGGGGTTATACTAGGATAAATGCAAGAGAAGAAGAGAATCAAGACTTGATAGGTCTGAGTAGGAGAATGATGATGAGGTTGAGGCCGAATTGATGGATGAATTCAAAAAAATCACTCCTGAGGAAGGAAGGAGACTTGTGACCTAGGTTGGTGTCCTAATTTTGCCTGAGTGGAACATAGCCAATGCTGTAGCATTCAATGCTATCATACAGTCCAAGCATCCTATGCAAAATAGTGAAGAAGAGGTTAAGGAAGCTTTACAAGATTCTGCCTTTAGTGAGGAGTATGAAACTCTGGCCATATGGGTGTTGGCACCCTAGGGAAGAAAACCAAATGTAACAGATATTAGTCCAAACCTAAGGGGAGGGCTAATTATCAAGAGAGATTCAAAAAATTCAAAAATAAAAGCTACAAGCTTGACAGTTAATGTGGCAAATTGGCCCAAAAGATAGCTGAGAGAGAAGAGGCTGAAAAGAAGATTCTGATGGAGAAGTACAACATAATTATTGGACAATATAGTAGGATGCAGCAAAGGAACGTTGAGATGCAATTTGAAGTAGATAGGCTGAAATATTTGTAGGTGGGAGAATCCTCCAGTGCTCCTGGTATGAGAGCATTACCTCCTACTTCAGGATCAGTTCCCCCTACTATTCCAATTGTTTCTACTCAAGGATCCCCCATCTAGACACCTAATCTCAGTCCTACACCGGGGCTAGTTGAAGAAGAATTGGAGTAATCTGTGGATCCCACCAAGAAGAAAATGCTAAATAAGATCACTGAATTACAGGCTGCCTTAAAGGCAAGTGAGGATGATGCAACTGCCAAAAAAAATGAGGTGGTGGACACAATTTTGAGGCATTTGAATGACATGGTGGATGGTAGATTACCATCTATACATTCTTTGTATTCTTTATTTTAGATGGAATAAAAAATATCAATAGGGATCGGGAAATAGTTTTTCCATTGGCTGAGAAGTGAATCCCTAGGGCCAACGATCTAGATGTTGTGTATAAGGCTTCTAGGTTTGATGTAGACAATAGGCCCCAGTCATTGAAGCCTACTCAAATATTTGTGAAATCATTGAAGGCATTCCAGGCCCTACCTAATGATTTGAGTAGAAGAATTAGGGAACTAGTAAAGAGCTTTGATGACTGGAATGATACATTTTTGCTAGACAACACTGATGCACAAGGAAATGTTAAAACATTACAGCAGTGGCAGGAAAGGGCAGAAGAATTTATATATGGACAAATCAAATTGATTTGTAATGATTTTGATTATGATTTGTTGGTAAGTAGCATGAATAAAATAATTAATACCAAGACATTCTTAGAATCTTTTGAAAGAGAAGGCAATCAGGTTGTAGTGAAATTTACACCTTACAATACTAAGGTGAATGAGGTGGTGAATTTTGATTGGCCAAAGGATGAAGAGTATCAAAAATGGATAGACAAGTATTTAACCGAAGAGGAGTAAAATGGTGTCTACTACCGACGACTAACAACTCAACAGTTATAGTTGTAACTGATTATAGTTTTGGCTCCATTGCATCTTTTTGGTGTAGGTTTTGAGGTTTGGAAAACACAACAGATATTCCCTAATGAGTGGAATTAACAAGAATATGCTTCGTGACTTGGCAATTGTAATCATATTTTTGAAAGGTCACAAGATGGTCCAATTGACCGGTGACATGTATTTTCTTGCCCGATGCTTGTTTGCTCCTTCATTCTCTATAAGAAGGATTTCAAGGCCAGAAATAAGGGTTGGCAAGTTAGATATTTTGAGGTTGAGTCTAAGCATAGTTGTAGAGCAAGTTGAAATGCCTGATTGTTCCAGTGTAAATGCAATTTAGCTTTTGTGTCATTCTGTAGTCTAGTTTTGGGTTTATGAAGGTTTGATGTTTCATAACGGTACTAGCATTTGAGTTATCATGATTCTTTTCAAGCTCATGTCTCTCCTTGTATAAGCATATCATATTTTTGAATAATATAATCAAGGGTTATTGCATTCATCTCATTGTTGGTGTGTATGACTTCCATTTTGGCTTTAACTCAAAGAATTAATTAAAATTCTTGATTGGAGTTATAGATGAATGTGTTTATAAAGGGATTTGGTAAGAAGTATTGGGTTAGGATATAAATTGATGATGTTGTAAGGAAATTGTTGTTAGATATTTTATATTCTATGTGTTTGAACCTGTCATGCGATTTTAAATGTTTGTGAACTTGACTCCCCAATGGTATATGGCACTGGTTTAAATCGTATGCATGTGTGAGGTTTTGTGTCTATTTGTCTTTGCTTAGAGCTTGCTACCAAATTTCAAAATTAAATGACTATCTTAAGTTGTCAAATATTTTTGTAATTATCTCATGCTCCAAGTAGTTGGTATTACTGATGAAAAGCCAATTCAATTTAGTATTATCCTATTCTGTTGAGCTATTAAATGGGATTATATGTAAATTGTTAATGATTGTTTACAAGTTCAGTGCAAAGATTATAAACACATTATAGGGACCACCCTCCTGGGTTTTGTAGATCCCGAAGTGTAGGAGGTTTATTGTTAAAATCCTCGTTAGTTGGTCCACGTCCTTTGATCTGCCCTCGATTAGAATTGGAAATTATATAGGCAGAATAGAAGATAAACATAGTTACAAGAAAAAAAGAGCAACAAGGCCTTGACCTTCATTTTTTCATTTTTTAGTTTGTTGCTCCAAATATCTCATTAACATTGGCACATTTTTGGAATCTTTTGAAAGGGAGGTGAATGAAGTAGCAGTAAAGTATACACCTTATAGTGCCAAGGTAAATGAGGTGGTAAATTTTAATTGGCCAATGAATGAGGAATATCAAGGATGGGTAGACAAGTACTTAACTGAAGAAGAATAGGACAGAGTCCACAACCGACAATTAACAGTTCAACGGTTATGGTTATAACAAATTTTGGCTATGTCTTGGTGGCAGTTTTGGTGCAAGTTTTCAAAGTTTGGAAAATGCAACAATTATTCTCTAGTGGATGGGATGAACAAGAAGATTCTCTAGAGACTTAGTTGTTGTAACCAATTTTTGAAATGTCATAAGGCGGTCCAAGTGACCAGTGATAGGTTTATTTCTGGTCTGATGCTTGTTGCTCCTTCATTTTCACTATAAGAAGGATTTTAGGACCAAAAATATGGGTTAGCAAGTTAGATATCTTTAGGTCGAGTCTAAGTGAAGTTGTAGAGCGAATTTGTAAAGAGCATGATATTATAGTGAAGATACTATTCTTAGGTTTAGTGTCATTCTGTTGTAGGTTTTAGTTTCATGGGTACTTAATTTTCAAGACAGTACTAGCATCTGAATGAAATTTACTCATTTCAAGCTCATGTCTCTTAATTGTATGAATATATTATTATCTTGAATAAAATTATCAAGTGTTATTCTATTCATCTCACTGTTACGGTGTGTGTAATTCTCATTTTGGCTTTAATTCAAGGAATTAATTAAAATGCTTGAGTGAGGTTATAAATTATAGGTGAATATGTTCATATAAGGATTTTATAAGTAGTATTGGGTTAGAATATAGATTAATGGTATTGTAAGGCAGTATTATCTAATATTTTATATGCTATGTGTCTAGAAGATAAACTTGGTTATAGTAAAAAAAAACCAACACCTTTGATATTATCTAGTTATGGCTCCTGAATCTATTGAAAATTGATCATTAGGGTTAAAATTGAAACCTTGCAAATATAATCTTTGTCCAAATCCATCAAGAATTTTCCATTAGTTATAAACAATTCCCTTTTAAAGAATTTGTGAAGTCAAGTCTAAAATTTGGAAATGAAATTTTGAAAATGCACAAGACTAAAATGAACTCTAATGAGATGTTGCTTTAAAATATGATTTTCAAACCTGGAAGTACAAATCTGACTTCACAAATGAATTCTGGAAAAAGACAATGACTACCCTCAACCTGGCGATATCTTCTTGATTTTTTTCTAATTTTCGACCCAAGAAACGCGTCGAGAAAAACACTGTCACAATAAATAGTCGAGATCATTTTTATTTATGTCTGCCACAATTTAACTTTGCAAGTTTTTCAAAATTTCGGCGAGAGATCTTCGTCGAAATGTAGACGAAAAAATAAGGTTTGTCGAAATTCCGACGAACGTCGAGGCCAAAAATTTTTAAAAATGAAAATTCGCACAAGTTCCCGATGATACATCTAATTATATAGCTATCATCAGAAGTTCTCGTTGGATTTTGCAATCAAATGAGTTAGTGGAGATCATCAGGTTTATTTTCAACATGCGTGTTTCCTAAATCCAAATATTTACTAAGGGTGGTTTCTAGGCCTAGTGTACTATTGTCAACACTAGGAGTGGAAGTTCGAGATAGCCCAAGATCTACAAAAAGTGTGTTGTCATGATATGGCATGAGTCTATAAATTTGCTTCTCACTAAATTATGAACAATAGGACACCAAACTCTCATGAAAATTTTCCTAAATGCGGGATGGATGTAAATGCAATGCAAATAAAGGATACTAGAATGCTTATAACTAAAATTTTGGAACACAATATAGAAATGCAGAAACAGAAAATAGAAGTGCAGAAAATGCTTTGAAAATTCCATAAATTACAGTGTAAATGGTGCAAGTGGACTAAGTTTCCCATTGTGGCGAATTAGTCCCAACAGTGATATTTTTGACAGTTTTCAAAGTTTTTGACTAGTTTTTATGATTTTTATGGCTTTTTGATGCGATATAGAATGGAAATGTAGATAATTTTGTACATTCTCAATGAAAATGCATTTCAAAGTGAAATCTAACATGAAATTTTCATTAATGCAATTTTAAGAACCCTAGAATGCAAACAATGCAAAACCCTAATGCAATGCAAGCTTTTTCCTAAGATGCAAATGAAAAAAATAGAAGTGAAAAGAAGTGTTCTAAGGATAGGTTCACCAAAATGGTTGCAATTAGGGAAAGAGGATTCCCAATAGGCCCCTAGGGTTTTTCACCTAGGAGCTTGGTTGAGAAATGGCTCTCTTTCACATTAAGCTATTCTTGGTGAGTTCATTCAAGAATTGGGGGTTTTGGAATGGGTGTGATGTGTGTGCCTAAGTGTTGCAATATAATTAAATAAAATAAATATGAAATGAAAACTAATGTAAGTGTAAACTATATGAAATGTCCCAAGAATGACCTAAAATTTATGCAAGTTGTAAAGAAAGTGGAAGAGACATAAATGGTGCACCTACAAACTGGAGGTTGAAGAAGAGGAGCTCTGGAATTTTCTAGAATCTATTGAAAATGCTTACTGGAACACTTAGGCCATAATAGGTTTCTAGAAAAAGGGTATCCAAAAACATAGAAACCACCTTTCAGACTTGGTACAAGGACTAATTCACCAATGATGGCAACTTAGTCCACTTGGAGCTTTTGGGTGTTTCAAGGTTAGAATCTGTAGGTGTCCACTTATACTTACATTTTTTATAGAGACTCATGTCTGAATCTTCAGAATGTGACTTTCAAGTTGTCTTTTAGCTCCTTCTAGGGTTTTTTGAACTGGAATGATGACACCTTTTCAACACTTTACTCCTTGATTAATCTGCATGCAAACCTACAAAACACACATGCAAAATTAAGGGAAAGGTTAAGGTTAGAGAATAGGGGTTTTCCTTAGTCAAACCCCATGTTGGTAATCAAACCCACATGAAATAAAATGTAAGGGGAAAGATAATTGAATAGCATGCAAATGTAAACACTCACCAAGCCCTTGTTGAAGAAGTTTGAAGATATGCAAGAACCAACTCCAATGGATGTTGCTTGAAGTGCTTAGTGCTTGAACACTTGCTTGAGTTCTTGTGAAGATGAAAGATGTTATGTGTGTGTAGGAGAGGTAAAATGAGGCTAAAAACACTTATTTATACATGTGATTCCCTAATTCCTCAAAAATAATACATCACAGGCTGACCTTAGGCTTTGGATGCAAAGTCCCATTAGAATTTTGTTTTAATTTTGAATTTTATGCCAAATGGGACTAAGTCACCCAAGGTGGTGACTTATTCCACTTGGACAAATTCAAGTGGTAGTTGGGAATTAAGAGGTGTTTAATGTTGATTAATAGGATTGTCTCCTGAAACACACTTAATTTAGGCCTATAAGTGCATTAAGGGGCCATTTTGTCCAGAGAAAGGGTTGAATTAGTGATGACAAGCCTAGGAAAGTGTGAGGGTTGGTTACAACAACTTAGAACACTTTAGACTAAGGCTTGGAAAGTGGTTATTTAGGTGAATTATTATAGAAAAGTCCTAGAAAAATGAGGAAATGCGTTACAACACTTCACAACACCCTTGTAAGACTCTATTAGGTTTTTGTTGATTTTCAAGCATTCGAGGCCTAATGTGAATGTGTTGTCCACATTACAACATTAGATCTAAGTAAAATCAGGTCAAAATCCAAGGGAAAAGGCCCAAATGAGTGAAAAGTGTCAAGGCTACACTTTTTGGTGACACAACAACCTACTAGAAATCTTAACGCTTCCTTAGGTATTCCCATTGAGAATCCTTCTAGCTTTGTGCAATCAAATCTCATATCTCCTCAACCATCTCCCCTCACAAATTTACAATTCACTTTTCCTTCGTGTACATAAACCACTCCATCTTATCCCCCTTCATCTCATAACACCAACAATGATCCCATAATTAACACACTTTTGTAAATCATGTCATCCCTTTAATAATAAATCACCACCCTAAATCAAAAAAACAATGACCAACCTTCACAATACATCAAAACCAATTTATTATCCTTGGAGATATTGAGAACACAAATGCCACAAGGTATAGAGGTTCCTAGATTTGAGAAATATGGTGGGAAAGGAGATCGTTAGCCATGTTTTCGCTTACACATCCCTATATAGTGATTTCATTTTTGAAGATAAACTCTTAACTAAGCTATTTCCTATATCCTTGAAAAATACCACCTTAGAGTGGTTTTTCTCCTTACTGAATAATTCAATTCATTCATTTAATGAACTTATTGATTCATTTTACAACCACTTCCAAATTCATATGGGTCCCAAGATGACTTTTTTTGACCTAAGGAAATGTAAACAAAAATATAATGACAAAGTCATTGATTTTATAGTGAGATATCAAATTATTTATTCACAAATAAACATTAAGATTCCTGATGTGGACCTTCAAAGAATGTTTATTTCCAATTTTTAAAAAAAAATTAAAACAAATCTTAAGATGATTAGATTTCCCTCCTTCACATAGTTATGCACAACCCTTCATGATTATGAGAATTCGGTTAGTAGTCGTGATCTGAAAAACTACCCATACCCATCTTGAAAAGTTTGAATTTGCACCTCAAAATAGTTACCAACCTTTCAAGAAATACAATAGGGGATTTTACAACTTAATTCCCCTCAACCAAAGCAACAAGTTGATAACCAAGCGGCTACTATAAAGATGAAAAATTCATTTGCATTTGGGGATAGGTATAGAAAATTTACCCCTCTATCTGATTCCCTTTATAATATCATGTTGCAGCTCTTGAAAAATAATATGATTTCCTTACCTCTTGTTAGAGTTCCTAATCCTAATAAACCATTACCTTCAAACTATAAATCAAATGCCTATTTCCATTTACACCAATAAAATGGGCATGATATGGAACATTGTAAGTGTCTTAAAAATCTTGTGCAAGACCTCATTGATTCTAATCAACTTCAAATTGGAGGATTGAATGATCAAGGTAATAAGTCTGTAGCTCCTCCTAACCAAAACGTACAAATCTTTACCAATCCCATGCTGAAACACACCATTTCATTTTTTCAAAGCTAGTGAAACAAAGAATGATGTGATGAATGTTGACATGGATGATGAAAACATAAAAGATAAAAATGAGTATGAAATGGATAAAGTAGTGGCATTTATTGATGCTAAACCTCATAAGGGATGAACCCAAATGCTCCTTGATATTGATTTCTCACAAAATCACATAATCAAACATGCACCCAATGGTCCTCTTTACATAGTTGGAAGAATAAATGAAAACCCTACCAATGGGATATTAATTGAGTCCATCTGTGTAGGGAATGTGATCACTAAAAAATTCCTATTTGTGCATGAACTATATCAAGATACATATGAAAAATCGAAAGCATGGGTAAAACATAATGGTTTTGGTTTCCCTATGATTGGCTCAATAAATCTCCCTCTAAAGGTTGGTCTAAAAACATTAAATGTCTCATTCACCATCATCCCAATGTCAGATTAGTTTCGTGTGAAGTTAGGCTATCCATGGATTCACTCCATGAATTTCATCTCGTTGGTTGTGCATAAATGTTTAAATTTTCCATTTGGCAATGAGATCTTTATTTTGCACCATAGTGGATTTAATCCTCTATCTTCCCATGGGAATTTCTCATTGGATTTCTTTTGGCTTGAGCCTATTGAGCCTATTAGACCTCATGAAGACTTATTTTTTAAATCATATCAAAAGTTTAAGGCAAACCACATAGTAGAATTATCCCTTAGCAATATACCTCAACCCATGATTGAACCTAAAGCCCTTCCAACTATTCAAGAGAAGCCTATTAAAAATCCTTCACCCATTTCATATAAGAGACCAAAAGACAATCAAAAAAATCTCATTGTGCCTCCTAAAATAAAACAAGTTTACAAAGTTAAAGATAAATTAGTTGAACAACCTCTCATGGCTCCTTCTCTTCCTCCCCTAAGGGAAGAAAATAAACCAATGGTTGAAAAACCCACTCCTACAAAAACCCAACTTGAAAATAGAATGAAAAATTAAAATGATAGAGAGCATAGGCATAGACGTCGTGTTATTGCTCATTTGTTACAAGAAAAATAAGGAAAAAACAACATAGAGAATCAAAATCCAAAATTTTCCTGAAGCAATGCATGATGATTATATACCTTCACCATAAAATAAACAAAAACAAAATCCTATGGACATTATCATTCGGCCTCCTATTGTGATTAATTTAGATGATGATACTAAAATTTCTAATATTGATGAACAAGTGCATAATGAGTTGAATTCATTGTTTTCCTCTTCCATGAGCTTAAATGAAAATTCTACTAATAAGAGTGTTGAACTTGGTGTGTATCCTAGTTTGGCACTTGATGGTGTCCCTTTGGCTAGTTGTTCATGTTTCGTATATATTGACTGAGATTGTGATGTGGATGAACTACTATAGGTTGACTCACGTGTTCCTTACTAGTACTTTATTTTATTTACTTTTACATGTTTCTTTATGTGATTGCATGTGCGCAATGTGATCCCCTAGACTATTATATTTGATTTATCTCTCTCTTTCTATGTATTCCTCTATATGTATCTACATTCTTCTATATTTCGTAATATTTTTTTACCTTTTTCATTTGTCTTGCATTTTTCCGTTGGGGATGGCACAAGGCGTTGAGACATTTAGGTCTCTTCCATGTTGACCCAAAAAAAAAATCTTTTTTCTTCACTCTCTATGTGTCATTCTTCATGTTCTATGAGTATTTGGGGAATTATGACATTTTTGATCTCTATAACAACATTGTAGCAAAGATATATTAACCCCAAATATGTAGATGCCTTATGTGTTTTTGGGGGAAACCCCTCCTTCCTTTTCATGGCGTAGCTTCATTTTGGGAACATATAACTTGGCATAGGGATTTCTGAGTAATCTCTCATGTCTAAGGATTAAACATTGGCTACTTTAAAGAAATTTCTCCTAGCAAGAGCAATTTATTTAAAGAGATGGAACATATTGATAATATCTTTCAACATTTCTCATGTTTCATGGTGCAATTTTTTTTCTTCCTATGATGTGTCCTTTCCTTGGTGGTGTCATTGGATTTGGTGTCTTCCAAGAGTGTGATATTTCTTAGCATACAACTTTCCTCTTAGTGGTGATGTGATGCACTGCATTCCCTAAGTTGTGAATCTTTTACTCTTGACTTGTCCTCTCTTGGAGACATTAGGCATGATGTTCCATAAGAAAAATCCCTTTGAACAAAATTTTATAGCATTTTGTTCATAGGTGCTTAGCATAACATGGGTTGTTAAGCCCTATGAAGTTTGAAACCCTCTTCAAGGCCACCAAGCATAACACACCTTGCTTTCAAAGGGAGCCTTTCCTTGTGCATAGGTTCTTAGTGTAATGCATCTTGTTAAGCCCTATACAACCCAAAACCCTCTTAAAGGCCACCAAGCATAACACACCTTCCTTGATAGTGGAGTGTTGCCTTGTTCATAGGTGCTTAGCATTATGCAACTTGCTAAGCCCTATGTTGCCTAAAACCTTGTATTGTGGAATCTTATTGAAGTTTTCAGAGAGACAACTTTGATATGGTTTACCACCCTTTTGGTAGACTCACCTAGTGGACAACCTAAGGTTTTGCTACCCTATACTCAATGAAAATCTTAGATGTGTTTCACATAGCATCAAACAATATAGGCTTGATCTTCTTGGTCTTTGATGTTGTATGATTAAGTATATTTGTCATTTCTACATACATAAGTGTCTTCAATGTATACTTTAGCATGATTTTGACATGGGGTCATACTCTCACTAAAGTGGGGGCTAAATTTAGTGTAGGAAAAGTATCCCTTTTTCACACTTAATTTGGAATAAATAATTAGTAATAAAATGAGCTAAATGATTCCTTAATTTAGTGTTGTAATATGTATCTTACATATTCACATTAATTTTAGGGCCTTTTAATTAAAATAGACCTAAGTTTTCCTTATTTTTGGTGTTGCAAGGTGTACCTTTACACTTTCACACTAACCTAGGGATTAATTAAGTAATTGAGGTTAATTTTGCCTTAATTGTCCCCTTTAATTCAAATCCAAGCCTAATTAATTTCATTTTCTAAGGGATAAAACACAACATTCATAAATTCCATAACATAATATTTTAACATTAAGGAATGTGTGTCCTAGGTAAGTGACCTAGGACCCATTCGTCATAGGGTGAATGGGTCCTCGCTTAGATCTAGGACCCTAATTTCAAATATGTTTTTGGTAGGTTTTCATTGATTTAAAATGTATATTCATATAACTAGTATAGAAACAACAATATATGACTTAAAAACTACTAAAATTTTCATATAAATGATTCAACATGATCATGTGACCATTAATAGTTTATTGCTAGTCATTTATAACATGACCAGATTGACGACTAAACCATTTTTAGTCATTTATTGGTTGTTTTGATCGATTGATTTGGTAGTATATTTGGTCATTGATTGTTGTAATCTGGTCACTTATTTAGTCATTTTTATTCACTGATATATTTATTTGTTGATTTAGTCATTTTTATTCATCGATCTATGTCCATTGGTAGTGTATTTAGTCATTAATTTTAATCATCATTTTGATCAATTTGGTAGTATATTTAGTCATTTTGATATCATTTTCATATATTTATTCATATTTATTCACTATTCACTATTTTTTGTCAATTGGTAGTATATTTAGTCAATTTAACTATCAATTAACATCAATTAGTAGTATATTTAGTTATTTTAATTGATTAATATTTGAGGATTTAAACATAAAACAAAAAATACACATTAATCATCAATTTCACATAATAATACAACCATTGAGAAGGAAAAATCACTAAACTTTATTAAAAGAAAGGCGTTCTTACAACTTGTGCAAGTCTAAAATATCTATCTTGCTTGAAAAATGCTTAGAAATAGAGTATTAAAATTTTTATTTTCAGTCACAAGATTGAAAATATGAGTTACAATGCACAAAAATGTCAAGAAAGAAACTTCTCCAAAAAACTTCTACAATGATGGAAACACATGCTTGGAGCCCTTCAATGACAACACTTGGCCCTTTCATCTCTTAAAACTTCTACAACATGGGAAATCTATTGGAAATAGGATGCCATTTAATTGCAATCCTAAACATTATTTATTTCACCATATATCCTAAGTCCTTAGAATGCGTTCAACAACACTAGGATTAGGAAGAGATTAATATTTGATGAAATAATCATATTAATTGACATTTGTAATTAGTTCCAAATGTTAAAATCATGTGTGGATGCCTTGGAATTAGCTCTAATAAAATAGGAGCACATGGGCTCACATATGGTAGGTGACAACTCACCTTGAGTTTAGTTAATTGGTTGGTAGATTGAGTACATTTCAAAAATGCATCCTAGGTTCCTACAAAATAGGGATTTTGATTCATGCATGTTGAGGTCCTATAAAATAGGGGGTGATGTGTATGAGGTTAAGTGAAGTTCAGTTTAGTTCAATTCAGTTCAGTTCAATTCAATTCAATTCACTTCAATTCAATTTAGTTCAATTCAATTCAATTTAGTTCAGTTCAATTCAGTTCAGTTCAATTCAGTTCAGTTCAATTCAATTCAGTTCAGTTCAATTCAGTTTAGTTCAATTCAATTCAATTCAATTCAATTCAATTCAATTTAGTTCAGTTCAATTCAGTTCAGTTCAATTATGGTTCAATTATCTTCAATTAGTTTTAGTTGAATGCTAGTTGACTTTAGTTAACTTGGAATGCATTGCTAATAACTTGAGTTGCATGATAGATAATAGGTACTACCTTTAGTTAATAGGGGATGACCATTCTTGCAATAATGGTGTTGAGAAATGTTTCATTTAACAAGAAATATCTTGGACCCACTTTGGGCGCCCAAGTTGGCTTCTTGGAATTAGCTCCTTTGCATGTTGAGATATTTATGAAGGCTTAGTTAAGTGGGACCCTCTTTTGGGTGCCAACTTTGAGGATGAAGCCTTAAGATATTTATAGAATAAAGGTTTATGAATTCAGTTTAGGATGCCTAAATGGATGAAGTTGAGGATTTGACACTATTCTTCATGGTAGAACTCTACTTGCAAGAGATAGGTGTAACTTTTAGGGTTAGGGCTTGAGCATTTTTATTGTAACTCATTTGGAATTTACAATGTTGATTAAAGCCTATTTATCTCAAGCATATTGAAGAGAGTGATTATCAGTTGTTATTGTAGGTTGTGAAGAAGATTGGTGAAGGGAAGAAGAATAATTCTCAAGCAATAATTGGATCTATTGCATTTCAAAGTTTGAATAATAGAGAATAATTTTTGGTGGAGTTTTTTCCTGAAAGGGTTTCTCCACTGTACATCTTGTGTAATATTTCTATTATCCTATCTAGTTCTTCTATCAAATTCTGTCTAAATTCCACAATAGTAAAATTAATTAATCAAGATAATCACCCACAAATAATTTGTAACAAAAGGAAACGCTTATTTAGATCAGCAATCTTAAAGTTTTATAGAGTGCTAAGCTAAGAAAAAACCTCAATTTTCAAAACAATATTCTTGTAGCAAGTTGTAACATGTAGAATCTAAGAACAAGAGTGTTGATCATTTATGCAGAGCCAAAGGTGAAGATCACTCACAAAAATGGAAAATTCAACTCTACACCAAAGGACTTTTCTTCACTATGCAATCATTTATTTAGACATCAACTCACCCTCAAGGTTTTCAAACCTTTAATCTTGCAACATAACAACAGATCTTCACTAGGGCCCTACAAAGACTCTCAACATTCATACAATGGAAATTTGAAAACAACCTCCAAGTCAGGTTCATTAAAATCTCCAAAACTCACCATTTTCACCATCTAACAACAAACTGTCCTTGTAGCACTCAAAACTCAATTCTAGCTAGATTTCTCTCAACCTATCCAAAAAACTAGACAATTACAAGATGGATTAAGATACCATTTTCAGGGTTACACAACATACCGAAGAATCGATGGTAACTCTTTTGGACCAACATAGAATTTCAACACACCTACTTCAATTTTGGCTTCACAGTTAGCCCTTTTTTCCAAAGGAATCCCCATTCCAACTTTAGGTATCTACCTAAATGCCTTGGACAATCTTATATCATGGTTCCAAACCTCAAATTTTTCCAATAGTTTGTGTCTACAGGGCCTCTAACTCACTGTCCCAAGAAACCCTCCTAAACCTTCACAAAAATAAGGGTTTTAAGGAAACTCACAACTCCAAGGCTCAAATAGTATTAAGGACTCTTCAAACACCTTAAAAAACACCTACCTAAACTCAAAAAACCCTCACATGCAGGTTTCATATACTAGGTTTCAAATTCACCACTTAGGTTTCTCATTTTCTTGACAAAACCACCCCTGCTCAACCTTAGAACCTCCCAACATGTTGTGTTTCTCCACTTCCTTAGTCTCCAAATAATCTAAGCATCTACCTAGGCATAATACAAGCTAATACACCAAGCCACAGAGTCAACACAGTAGGTGGATTGGCTAAGGAGTCATGGGAAGACCCTCAAACCTTCGCACAAAATAGAACAGTCAACAAGGTTTTCCTGATCCATCAAACAAAATGTTAGATTTAGGAGTCAATAACAAATGAAAATGGAAGTGTATACATATATTTGTAATCCACCACAATCTTAAGCCATAACAGACTTGTACGGGCCTGTGGCAAGAAAAGAAAGTTCAGAAAATAATGCAAAATACAGAGATCAATGTTCTAACTTGTTGATTTCTTATTCAAAAATTGAACCATCCTCCCCTTCCATGAGGAATTATACTGATTTTCAATAATTTTGATTTCAAACCACCACTTAGAACCGACCAACTACCTAAACTACCTTAACTCAGTCAAATTCCATATTTTGCACTTTGTTTTGACAACTATTACATCATAAGTAACTTTTTAAATCAAACTAATATTGACATCCCCAAATACATTGAAAGTGGTCTTATTAGACCTTTATTAATACAAAAGATTCCACTTACCCCTAACTCCTAGACCTTCATCTTAACCAACCTTGATAAAATGACTCTTTACAAACACATGTTTAAGGTGCTCCTGCACCAATCATGTCCCATATATGAAGCTCTCTCCTACAATGTAGTCAACAATCACTCTAGAATATTTCCTCCTTTATATGCAACATGCCATCTGATATGAGCAACAAGGTCATACATTTTCTACCATGAATGAAGTTGTGCCTCAATACAACCAAAAAAATTACTCTTAGTCTCAATTCATAAAGAATAAAATTTTACAAAAGTAAGTCCAAACACAACAAAAAGATAAATCAATTAAAAAATAATAGGAGACATATCACATCCACAAAAATGGGAGAGCTATGCAAAATTGGAGAAATTGGCTTGGAAAATGAAGGCAGTAGGGTATTTCCAGATTCAAGACTTTTACTTAATGCTATGGAATAGAAGAAAAAAGAATCATTTATCTGCCATCATAGTGAAAAGTTAGCAAATGCATTTAGTTTCTAAAACATGGCCCCTGGTACAACTATTAGAGTTGTTAAGAACCTTCAAGTATGTTATGATTTTCAAACTACATCTAAATTCATCTCCAAGATTGTTGCAAGAGAAATTGTTCCAAGAGATGTGAACCATTTCCATCATTTTAAATAGGGACAATGTTCTTGTGGAGAATATTGGTGATGCTAAATGAAACAATCTAAAAAAAGGGCTTGCACTATAATAATGTGCACTTCATTAGATATCCACTAATAACAAAGGGACATCCATCAAAGCATAACAACAAGGATTTTTTTGGCATACATCTTGTAGTTACAAGTTCTCTACTAGACATACATGAAAATGTGGAAGCATAGACAAGGTAAGTGATTTTTTTCAAAAAATGCCTCAAAGAAATGTGATATCATGGAATGTCGTGATTGAAGGATATGTTCAAAATGGGTTTTTCTAAAAATTCCTTAGAAAATTTAAAGAAAATGCAACCAGTGGGTGTAAAGCCCAACTCTTCAACCTTTGAAAGCATCCTTCCTTCCTGTGTGTGAATTGGAACTTTGGATGAGGATATGAACATCTATCAAAAGAATATTTGGAAGTGGTTTTTTATTAGATATTTTAGTTGCAAGTTCCACTTCAGATCACCAAATCCTTCACAAAACCTTCTGCACAACCACCACAACATTGCACAATTTTTGTTGGGCTTTGACGCTAATCCAGGGAAAGCATCCCCACATCAACACGAAGGCCCAATAGAAATCATGCAATGTTGAGGTGGTTTTGCAAAAGGTTTTGTGAAGGCTTTCGTGATCTGAAGTGGAACTTGCAACTACAATATCTAATAAAAATCCACTTCCAAATATGTTTATGCTTTAATGATAAATAATCACTCATATAACCAGTTAGTTGGAAGAAAAATAGAAGATAGCGTGAGTGATCAGTTAGAAATAATAATTCTGAAAGCACCTTCATTTAATGTGAGTACAATTTAGGAAGTTAGTTCAGACACAAACTTGTCTCAACAAGTGGTACTTAATATTTCTCAAAAATGTGGTGAGTGTGCAAGATTTTCCTCCAAGAGAGTATCAAGGATGACAGGCTATCATGGAGCCATGTATCATCCATTTTTTTTCTCCTTGAGTTGGCTATCACAATAGCTTGTGTCTATGTATGTTTTATATTGAAGGGACCCCCAAAAGTTAGTTCAATTCCACCATTCATGTGGGAAAATATTGGTTATGGTGCATATTAAAGCTAAGTTTCTTTGGTTGGGATGTTGGTTCTACATTTTGTGTTGCAAGAAGTTGGATTTTATGCATATCAAGTCTCAAAATTTTTCTTTCAAATTGTTCCTTGTGACATTGAATGTGCTACATCACATTACACATTCAAGAAGAGCATATGACAATTTATTCCATTACAAAATGAGGGGAGCCTTCTCATCAGTGGATAAGATATTGTAAAGAGCCCACAAATACTGATACAGGCTCTTGAGGAGTGACGTAGGAAGAATAAGAGAAAGTTTTCTAACCTTTCAAGGTTCTTGTTGTGTGAATATTATCATAAATGTGTATTTTGAAATTGTGGAAAAAAATATGTGTATATAATCATAAAGATGCCAATGTGTATTTTGAAGTAGCTTATGGTATTTTTCATAGGTGTATACATTCTTTGTAAGGCTTAGTTTTGGGTGGTCACAAACATTTCATGACATACCTTCTTCCTAATTGTGGAAAACCATTAGAAAGACACATTTGGGCTGCAAAATATAGGGCACATATACTCTTAGTCATTGCTTCTCTAGGTGTTATGGAATTAGGTGGATACTATGGAATAGAGTACATTATACACTATCTTATGTACCGAGGAAACTTGTGTCAAGATCTGAGTAGATAAATGATTATTTTACTGTCAAAACATTATACCTTCCATTCTCAGTGTATCTAGTGTCATACCTCTCACTAACACTATTGTTTTATTGACACTATTATCCTACTTCCTCTGCAAAAGAGTTCCATTTGAAGGAATCTTGACTCCATATTATGCACAACAAAACTCTACAAGTGCAATAAGACGTTTGCATGAAAAAATATGAATTCACTAAAACATTACTATCTAAGCAACATAATATCTTCAAATGAAGGAGTACTATAATTGTGACTAAGAAAAAAATTTGTAGGCATTGTTAGCACTGAGAAATGAAGAAGATGACATATTGAAAGAGGTGACTGAGATCACTAAAAGGAATATCATTGCTAGAGAGTTGCAAACTATGAATTATCATCTATCCTATAGGACTGATAAAGGAAGAACACTATCAAACAGTGATTTAATCATAACAAATAGTCCAAAAACAACAAAAAATATTGTCAAATGGTGACAAATATCTTTCCTCTAAGTCATTTGCACATGGTGATTGAGAACACAGTGAGTAAAAAGTAAAAGAGCACTGGATCATAACACTACAAAATGGTCATGAGTTATACAATGAACTTCACTATTCTTTTGATCACAAAGGAGATCAAGATAATAACCAACATGCTGATGTGCATAGACAATGTTCATGGAGTGAAAAATTCCTTATGAAGCAATTACAACAATAGAGTTTGAGGTGAATTGCACCTGCTATTTTATGCTAATATGGATATGTTCTAACTTGTAGCTAATTATTGTAGCATAAGATATAGGCTAAATATTTGTTCATATACAATTGTTTCAAATTCAAAATTGCTATACCTTATTCTAGGAGAAAATCATAGGGGAGTCTATACATAAGACACCATTGTTTCAAATTCTAAATGGTTGGATTTTTCATAATTGTTTGCTTCATTTATTTGATCTAAGACAATATTTTGTATAAAATATGCTCACAAAATCATAGTAAAATCATTTATTTTGGGAAAATTATTCAGAATCTTTCCATCATAAAAATGAACAAAGCGTGAGTCATTAACCTCAACTTTACAAGATTTTCATCAAATTCTACTTTCAACTCTTTTCCATTCTGGATTTTACTCTCAATTTCATCCATGGAGAACCTCATTAGCTTGTAGATCCTGTTGTTAGCCATAAATTTCCATGTGTCAAGGATAGCTTTGAGTTTTTACCCAAGAAAAAATTGACAAAATTCGGCCTTACCAAATACAATGTGTTGAAAATCTCTTTGATGTTATTTTGGAAAAGATTTCTTGAGAGTATAATGCACAATTTTGAATTAACCTTTTTGCATGAATTCTATATCTTTGATCAGCTATTTCAAGCTTGATGACCTTCATCAAGAATGAGAATACCTATTCTCTCTAAAAATGTTTTTCCAATATGCTTAGCCTCTTCATGAAGGCTTGCATTTGTCTCACAAGTGAGCGACATAGAAGAAAAAGTGTTCTTGTTGTTGGTTACAATCCTTTTGTATACCTAGCTTGTGAGACAAATGTGAACCTTCCTAAAGATGCTAAGAATATTGGAAAACTACTTTTAGAGAGCCGAGATCTATTCATTCTTATGAAGGTCATCAAGCTCAAAATAGTCGATCAAGGATATGGAGCTCATGCAAAAAGGTTAATTCAAAACTGCACATTATACTGTAAGGAAGTCTTTTCCAAAATAAATTCAAATAGCTTTTCAACACATTATATCTCGTAAGGCCTAATTTTGTCAATTTTTGCTTGGGTAAAAAATCAAAGCTATCCTCGACACCTAGTAAATTTATGGCTAACAACAAGATCTACAAGCTGAGGAAGTTCTACATGGATGAAATTGGGAATAAAATTCAAAATGGAAAAGAGAGTGGAAAAGTAGAATTTGATGAAACTCTTGCAAAGTTTAGGTTAATCACTGATTCTTTTGTTCATTGTTATGATGGGAAGATTATGAGCAATATTCTTGGAATAAAGGATTTTACTGTGATTTTGAGAGCATCTTTTATACAACAGGTTATCTTAGATCAAATAAATGAAGCAAACAATTGTGAAAGAACCAAAAAAATTGAATCTAAAACAATGGTGCCTTATGTATAGACTCCCCCTATGATTTTATCCTAGAAAATTTTTGTAAGATAGAAAATTTTAGTTCTATGCATGAGAGAGAGTAAAAATCTTCTACACTCCACATTTAAGGAAACCCCAGAGATCTTAATCCAAGGATGAAGTAGGGGAAAGCGATCTTGCAATAGGGTTTCCAAGGGTATGATTAATGACTAAAGAAGGGTTCACCACCAAGCTAGGGCTTGGAAATAATAATGAAATGCATGATCTAATGTTCAAACTTAGTGATGCATGAAACTTGAATGAATGAACTAGAAATGCATATAAATAAGAAGATAAAACTGGAAAAGTACATAGGAGCACCTAGAAAAATGTAGAGGCTTGAATGGAGATCTAAAATCTTGAATAACCTAAAATTAAGGCACACTGGGACTCATACACCAATTTGGATGTATCAGTCCCCAACCAAGGTTTCTGGTCTGAAACAAGTTTCTGGCAGTGTTGATGCAGGATCTTTAGAAATATTGAAATTTTCGTATACTGGGACTTATACACCACAAGTGGTGTATCACTCCCACTTTTTTGTTTATAGAGGGTTAATACATTATTCTTCTCTCCTATCTCTTCTCTTCCTATCACACTTCGTTTCCGAGTCTAAAACTCTGATTTTAGACTTGTAGAAGACTTTTAGTGACTTTGCAAGTGAGAAGACAACTCTAACAACTTCCTTCAAGATTGTAACCTAATCTTCAAAGATCCTTCAAGCTGCAAGACACCTAGATCTGAAATCACACATGTAGAGATGGAAAACCTTGTTTATTGTTAGGGAATAGGGATTTTCCTTGGTCAAACCCCTTTAAGGTAATTAAACCAAATGATGAGATAATGAAATAGGGACATGAAACATGAAACATGAGAAATGATACCTTGAATGATGTCTTGTAAATCTACAATCTAACATGAAGTGGCCATGAAGAATGTAGATCTAGATCTTGAATATGGATATGAAATAATTCTTGTAAATGGATATTCAATGCTACATCAAAACTCTATCTCAACAACATGCTTGATGCTTGATAATCTTGACATAATGATGGATCTTGAATTGCTACAATAATTAATGAAGATATTTTCCCTTGAATGCCTTAGAAATGCACTTGTAAACTCTCTTTATGCTCTTGTGAATTCTTGGAATGCTTAATTATTGAGTGCTTGATTTGGTACCATGAAGGATTAGTGAAATAATGATTTTATACCTTGTTTATATGGGCAATCCATCCAATTTACTGCTTATTAGATCCCGAAGGTTGACATTTATTAAATTTGAATTTAAAACCCTGATTTCTTGCTCAAAATGTTAAAAAGGGGCCAAATGGAACTCATATGACACCCCTAGTGTATGGGTCCCACCTAGGTGGGACTCATACACCCAAGGTGGTGTATGGTCCCACAAGGCCCTTTTAGAGAGAAAGTGTCGGGGAGTTATGAAATTAAGTCTATTTATTGATCTTGTCAGGATTTCAATTGAACTAAGCCTCAAGATGCATAGTATAGGGTCTTAGGAGCCTATTGATGATGATATAAAGGTCATAATTGCAAGAGGTCCAAAAAATCAATGTGAAAGTGTAAATAAATATACTTTGCACCATCAAATTAAGGCAAAATAAGGTATTTTTAGCTTAAAAGGGCCCTAAATCCAATGTGAATGTGTACAATGCATTACAACACTAGATTAAGGAAACATTAGGTTCAAGGGACATAAATTTAATGTGAAGGTGTAAATAAATACACTTTACAACATTAAATCAAGGAAAATTTAGGTTTATTTAGCTTAAAAAGGGCCCAAGACCCAATTTGAATTTGCATAAAACACATCACAACACTAGATCAAGGTTGTCTTAAGGTCATTTTAACATTAATCATTCCCAAATTAAGTCAGGAAAAGGGATACTTTTTTCTTTGTTACATCTAGCCCCCACTTTAGTGAGAGGATGAAATTGCTTCAAACTCACACTAAAGTAGACATTCAAGAGGGGTCCAAGTGCAGCAATGCAGATGGTCTAATATAAAAAGGATCAAAGGAGGTGGTCAAGCCCCCAAGATTTGAGATCCTATGTCAATCTAACATAAGAAAAAAAGGACATGCATAAGGTGTATGATATATAGCAAAACAAGATATGCAAGCATGCAATATCAAAGACAAAGGAAAAAAATAAAAATAAGCAAAAAGAGGTGGATCAAGCTTCGATCATTTTCCCAACACGATGTGGATCAGATCTAGGCTATTTTTTTGAAAAATGCATGCTCACTTTGAGGCAACGAAACTTTAGGTTGTCCATTGGGTGATTAATCCAAGAAGGTGAGACGCATACACATGTGGTTGGTATGTGCTCACACACAAGTGAGTGGCTAAGGGAAATTCATGCCTTGGATCGGTTTCCTATCCAGCCATACGAATGTTATACCTCTTGATAAATTTGATAAGGTGCCATGCAATACTGAAATTTGAGCTTCATGAGGCAAGAAAAACTTTGTATGCTTGAAACTCATGAAAAAACAAGATGACTTCACAAGCATGCAAAGTGTGTTATGCAAGGTAGCCATATAACTAAAATTTTGTAAATGCAAAATATAAAGATCGTTCAAAGGAGTCTTGCTTAATTCATGTGAGGTCTTAACTTAGGGAACATTGTGCCTAATGTCTCCAAGAGAGGACCAATCAAAGAATAGAAGATTCACAACTTAGGGGATGTAGTGTGTTGCATCAAGACACTAAGAGGAATATAATATGCTAAGAGAGATCACACTCTTGAGGGACATCACACCCAATATCAACCACACAAAAAAGGATGCATCTCATGAAGAAAGAAGACTACACCATGAAACATGAAATGAAAAAATAATAACACCCATGTATGCCACCACTTTCAAGAAATTACTAAACACCATGCTATAAGAAATTACTTTAAAGTAGCAAATGATAAATGCTAATGATAAAGAGGACATGAGAGCTAATTTGGAAATCCCAATGCCAAGTCATATTTTTCCAAATAAAGCTATGACATGAATAACTATGTCACATGTGAGCCAACTTAAGACATTTCGTTCACATACCAAGCTTTCTCTTATATGTACATTATAGGAAATCAACTAGCCAAAAGAGACAACAAGTGGCATATGAGGACAAGGCTACCAAACCCCTTGCCCCCACTTAGTGAAAGAAAAGGATGAGCCAAGGTAATTGATGAGAGGTTTGAAAGTCAGTATGGATTAGAGGAATTAGGTACCCCAACATAAGGAAGAGCACTACACTCCTTAAGATGTTGAATTCTATCACTTAAAGCCTTACAATCATTAGTAGAATGACCATGAACTCTATGTTGAATTTCTTTTGTGTTCTTGGAGGGAGGGATATTAAATGATCTTGGAGAAGTATCGAAGGAAACCCTCTTGATAAATAGTAAAGGATTTTTCTTTATTTGGAAAATATGTCATACACACACTAAATGATAAAGCCTTAGATGAAAATGGAGATAAAGGTGGTAAATATAAATCTTTCTTGAAAAAGTATGGTATATCGGCTTGCTTTGTATGTTCATTGCATCCATGTGTAGGAGGAAGATTGTATCCCATACCATAATAATATTTCAATTTCCACATACCCAAAAATGTTGAGAGTCCTATGTGATCCAACCAAATTTCCATGGTAACACAAAGCAGATTTTGAAGTGCCCTTCAGATATCTAAACACTCTTTTCACAACAACCCAATGCAGCCTTCCTGGATTTTCCATAAAATGACTTAAGTACTCCCACTGCTTGGGCAATGACTGGACTCGTACAAACCATTGCATGCATTAAACTGCCAACTGCACTTGCATAAGGCACCCTGGTCATGTCCTCCATCTTAGTAGGAGATTTTGGACAATCTTGAACAAATAGCTTTGTTCCCTGCAAAACTAGAACAACTAGCTGCTTGCAATCAGTCATACAAAATATCTCCAGAACAGTGTTAATATACTTACTCTGGCTGAGCCAAATTTTTCTACTCTTTCTATCCCTGGTTATTTCCATCCCCGGAATATACCTTACTGCACCCAAATCTTTTATTTTGAATTTTGTAGACAACTGAGATTTTAAATAAGAAATCATAAACTTACTATTCCCAATGAATAACATATCATCCACATACAGGGCAGTAATTAAAATATGATCATTCTCAGCTTTGTAATACACACAATGATTATATTTCGATCTTACAAATCCCAATGACAAAACAAATGTGTCAAAATTTTGGTACCACACTCTAGAAGATTGTTTTAATCCATACAGAGATTTTTTCAACTTGCAAACCAGATTTTCTTGACCTTTTTTCACAAAGTCCTCTAGCTGAGTCATATAAATTTATTCTTCAAGATCACCATGAATAAATTTTGTCTTCACATCCATTTGTTTGATCTCTAAATCATACACAATTGCAAGTGACAAAATAAATCTGATAGATGTCAACTTTGCTATAGAAGAAAAAATTTCCCCATAATCAATTCCCTCTACCTGGGAATATCCCTTTGCAATCAACCTTGCTTTATAATTTTCAACACAACCATCTAGATCAATTTTCTTTTTAAATACCCATTTTCAGCCCATGGAATTTCTACCTTCAAGCAATGGAACCAGATCCCAAGTATCATTTTTCCTTAATGATGCCATTTATTCATTCATGGCTTCCAACCACGAATCTAAATCAGACATTTTAGTTGCCTCTTTTACAGTCCTAGGCTCATTAGTACTAGTAATCAAAGCATAGGCACAACTATAATCCAACATAGAGAATCCATACCTATCCAGTTGTCACCTTTCACGTGTAGACCTCCTCACAAGTTGAGGCTGAGGTTGTGGTTATTCTTCTTATTCAGAACTCTCAATGTTGCTTGAACTCTCCTTAGATTCAGGTACACTTCAAATTCATAGTTCCTCTTTATCTATACTTTAAGTAATTTCAACTTGATCATTCTTTTCCTCTTGTTCTTTCATCTCTAACTACAAATCCAACGTAGAAGGTTTCAACTCAGGAAAGATTACACTTCTACTGTACAATACCTTCTCAGTCATAGGATTCCAAAGCTTGTATCCTTTCACACCAATGTCATACCCAATGAAGACACATTTTATAGCTTTGTTTTCCAACTTAGATATTTTCTCATTCGACACATGAGCATATGCCTCACAGCCAAAAACTCGAACATGTCTCAAAGAGGGATTCTTACTAGACCAAGCTTCCATAGGCATTTTGTCAACAAGTACCAAAGAGGGAGATTGATTTACCAAGTAACATGTTGTAGCCACAGCCTTAGCCCATAAATTCTCCTCCAGACCAAAATTTCTCAACATACTTCTCGCCCTATCCATCAGCATCTTATTCAACCTTTCAGCAACTCCATTTTGTTGTGGAGTGTAAGGTGTAGTTTTATGCCTTATAATCCCATGGTCTTTGCAATACCTTTTGAAATTTTTAGAACAAAACTCGCCACCATTTTTTGTCCTCAAGCATTTAATTTTCTTACCAGTCTAATTTTCAACCAAGTTCTTAAACTCTTTAAACCGATTGAAAACTTCTGATTTAATTTTCAAAAAATATACAAATGCCCTTCTTGAATAATCATCAATGAAGAATACATAATATTTTGACTTCGACAATGAAGGAACATTTACAGGACCAAAAAAATTAGAGTGAATATAATCCAGAACACCAAAAGATTTGTAAGGAATAGAGTAAAAAGAAACAAGATGATGTTTTCCATATATACAGTGTTCACAAAATTTAAATTCTAGGTTACAATCGTCAAGCCCCTCAACCAGGTTTTTATTTTTCAAGGATTTTAAGCCTTTCTCACCAATATGACTGAGCCTTTGACGCCAAAGCATAGTTTTCTCCATTGGAAGCTTAACTTCCAAAGAGTTTGCACCCAGAGGAACTTCAATCTTCTTCTCTACACGAGCACTCTTGCTTGAATTTCTAGAGACACTATTACATTGAGCAACATGTGCGTCTAGCTTGAACAGAGTGCCAATTCGAGCACCTCTAGCTAGAACCGTTGAGCCTCTTGTCATTTTACAACCACCATTCGAAAAAGAAACATGTACTCCAAGATCATTCAACTTGCTTACAGAAAGTAAATTTTGAGCCACCTGGTATATGCATTACACCATCAATTCATTTGATTCTTCCACCAGGGAATTGAATTCTGACTCTTCCACAGCCAACTATTTCCAAATTTGAATCGCTTGCCAAATACACCTTTCCACCATCATATTTTTCATACTTTATGAGCTAGTCTCTATGAGATTTCATGTGGAAAGATGATCCAGAATCAATCAACTTGACATCATCTAATGCTCGAGTTGCCAAGGCTCCAATGAAGGCATATGCTTTTCTCTAAGAAGAATCATTGTCCGAAGAGTTGTTCTTCTTCTTATTTTTCTCCTCTTTGCAATCCTTTCAGACATGATTAGGCTGCCCACAGTTCTAGTATTTCACCTTGGACTTCTTTCCAGGAGACTTTTACCTCCCTTCTTATTTCAATTTGGACTCCTTATTCTTCTTTTGCATTTTTCTTTCAATCTGCCATGAACAACAAGAGCCTCCTTCACCATCTCAGAATATTTTCTTCTCATCTCTTTTGATAACAAAGAAGTAACCACGTCTTCCATCTTGAAAGTGGTTTTCATGCTCCCAATCACCATCACTAAATGATCCCAAGATTCAAGCAAAGAGCATAACAAAAGAATACAATGATCTTTGTCATCAATTTTTACACCAACAGATGTTAACTGAGAAAGGATCATATTGAACACATTTAGATGATCAACTACTCCTACTCCTTCCTCCATTTTCAAAGAGTGCAACTTCTTCCTCAGGAATAGATTACTCACCAAGGACTTGCCCTAATATAGATCACCAAGTTTCTTCCACAAGGAGGCTGCAGTATTCTCTTCATGAACATTTAGAAGAACAAAATCTGTAAGAAAAAGTCTAATAAACCCTTTTCCCTTTCTATCTATGAGGTCCCAATCCTCTTGCTTCATGCCTGAAGGTTTAGTTCCAGACACAAAAATATAGAGATCTCTATTCACCAATAGGTCTTCCATTTTGAATTTCCACAACTCAAAATTGTTGCCATTGAATTTCTCAATTTCAATCTTTCCTGATGTACTTTCCATTTCCATCTCAATATGTAATTTGACAATTACCATACTTCTACAAAACTCCCACCAAACAAAAATGACACAAAAAAACCAACCTACCCACAAGGATAACACAATTGGACAGGCTCTGATACCACTTGTAAGGAAAGCTTAAGGTGTAGAACAAACTCTCCTAATTTCAAAACTCAGAGAAGAATGCATATGTCTTTAAATTTTGCAATTATAGTTCATTAAGATGCACATGAAAGGAATAACAAAATAGAGAAATAAACACATACACAATTGGACACCAGATTTACGTGGGAAAACCCTTATAGGATAAAAACCCACCACACCAAATAAAAATCACTTGTATTACAGTAATTGAATTACATACAAGTTACAGACTCTCCTTTTAGATAATTAATCTCAAAGTAGAAACATTTCCCTGATCAACCTTGTACAGAACAAATTCTGATCACACTTCATTATGTCTTATTGTTCTAATGCTCATACAACATACAGTTCAAAACACTATCTACTTGAATCTCTAATCACTTGCAATACACTACAATTCACCCCACAACCATGGTCGATTCTTTCTGTCAACCAACAATTTGGTTCAGCTTCTTTCAACTGCATCATTTATCGGTCAAACACCAGAACATGTCTTAGTGATGCTAAACCATCCATTTGACAATCACACACTACACAATATTCTATCGCTCTAACTTGGTGAAGTCTCATTGAACAAAAGACCATCGAGTTGAGATCCTGCCTCAGAGGAAGTCTTCACAGCTCCTCCAATAGTTCATGTCATACCAGTGAAGTTCCTGCTTGTTCATCTCATCAAGAAGACTTACACCGATTGATTCCATCAGGTATACCAATACAGTCAAGATGATAATCCAAAGCTAGGCCAAAGACCTAGGTAACTCTGATGCCATTCAGGAATGGTCCATCGATAAGACTTACTCTGATCCCAATCCATTAGTTGGACTTCAATCATCAAACGTAGAACTTAAGGTTGGGCTGAAGTCATATTTCACATCGATGAAGAACCATCAGAAAGACTCATGCCAACCATATGCCATCGGCCAAACTTCTCCTATCAATCTGATCTTCCCAGATCTAACTGAAGACCAAAATTATCCCAATGGAGTACCGTCGGCAAGACTCTCGTTGATCATCACCTATCTATCTGAATCCTACCTTCATTGAGTGATAGAGAACTTGTTCCGATCGTTCAGGACATACCAATGAATCCCGTCATCAAGACTGACCATTAGTCACATTGACATGATCATTTTGAACCTTCAGAACCAAGCTTCTTTTTGGAAAGACATGCCAAGAGTCTCACCAATTTTTCTATTTCAGGAGTTTCTTGTTAGTAAGTTTGAGGCACATTTTCCAGTAGCTTCTTCATGAGAACACAAATCCATTTTCAATTTATGCATCATCCCCTCATGAGGGATAGGAGTTACATAGCCCCCTTCACCACCATGGGGTAATGTTGTAGAACCAAGTTGAGAAAATGAAACACAAGGTTGTTTTGCTTTAGATTGTGATATTTTGCACTCTCCCATAAAGGAAGGTGTAAAACCCCAATCATCACTAGAACTTATATCTGAAAATGAACCATTTGTATATGACTCTTTGGACCTTGAGGATGAGAGTTTGGATTCTTTATTGAAAGGAAGCATAAAATGTAATGACCCAAAATTATCACTAAATATTTTAGGATTAACATCTACTTGTATAGGTTCAACTTTTGGTTTTAAAATGAATATACTAAGGGAGTTGGAAGTGTTGCGATCATATGATTTATACCTTTGTTCATCTACTCCAATCATATATGTCTTGTTATTGTATTAAAATTTAATCACAAAGTGAAGAGTAGATGGGAATCCTTTCATAGCATGAATCCATGGTCTCCCTAGAAGAAGATTATATGAAAGAGGTCCTAGCATTATATGGATAGGGGTAGGCAGCACTACAGGTCTAATCTCATTACGTAATGTGATCATTCCTGATGGTTTCCTATTAACATTGTCAAAGACATAAATATGAACATCATTAAGTTGGATAAGCCTCTTGTCCATGCCAATTTTGTCTAGGAGGTTAATGCTACAAACATTAAAACTTGCTCCATTGTTTATGAGAGTGTGCTTAATTGTGGTTTCATTAATGATCATCTTTATCATCAAGGCTTCATTTTTTTTTTGAATCTCAAGTGAGGGTGATTCATTTTTAGGGAATGTGATTTCTGATTATGTGACTTGCATAGGATGAAAGCAGGATGTTACATTATTCAATTTCATGTAATATTGGATCTCCTCCTACTTTATTTACAATATTTCTTGAAATAGAACATTGTATGTAGGTGATAGTTGAATGAGTTGCCATACATATATATTAGAGGGATTATTTTTAAGGTCTTCAACACTAGGAAAAATATGTTGATGCAATGGTAATGAAGTGGGAGGGATTTGCGGTTGCCTACATGTTTGAGAAATTGTGTTATATCTCGGTTGTTGCAAAATATTGTTCTTGTTAAGTTGCATTAAAGATTTCATGAAATCTCTAATTTTCTTTTTATGTAGATCACTAATGGAAGGTGGCTTAGGAGGCTCACTAGTTAAAGGAGATCCAATGTGTGTCGTCATAACCTCAACAAAATTGTCCTTATTTGCATGATCTCTTAGTGAAGAGGATTCTAATATCACTTCATCATATTCACCTAAGGAAGCCTCATTACATGTGTCATTGTTTATATTTTCTTGCACCATGATATCCTCCCTAGGAGGATATTTTTTAGGAGAACTACAAACTAAATGTTCATGAAATTCAAAGGTTGGTTCTTCTAAAATGACTTTATCACAAGTAATGGAGTTATCAATGGTTGTATTGTTTAGTTTATTAATGATGGAATTATTTTATTCAATATTGTTTGTCCTAGGGGAAGAGAGACACATAATATTCTCATGAATTTCAGCAATTGCATTTTCTAACATCAAATTATCTTATTCACAACTAGGAGAGATAATAAGAGAGGAACAAATGCGATTGTCAAGATTGTCCAAATTTTCACTCCTTTGTCCCATAATGTATTCCAAAATAGGATAGGTAGGGGAACAAAGATAAAGAGGTTTGTCATAGATCTTAAAGGTTTGGTTATCTAACACCAATATATCCCCATCACTTACAATATTATCACAAGAGGGGAAGATGTTGGGAGATGGTTGTAGGTAGGTTTCAATGGTCTATTTTTGTGCTATGTTATAATCATGATTACCTATGGTTATGCCCTCTTATTTAGTAATGTCTTGCCTAATAGGAGAGGTAAGAGGAGAGAAACAACTAGGGTTTTTTAAATTATCATCGATTAGCTCTTCTAACCCTAAAATATCTTCTTCATAGGTAGGAGAGATAAGCAATGCATTAAATTTACTGATTTAAGCTAGATTTAGTGAAATTCATGTAAGAGAAACTCAGCCAACTGAAACAAATAACTAATGACAACAAACAGAAGGGCAAAAACAAGGTTTTAAATGTTGTAAAATATAGTTTCAGATCTGCACTAGGACTAAATCACCCAAAGGGGCGTATGAGTCCTAGCGAGGGTTTTTTTGCACAATTTGCAGAAAATTTTAAGTGATTTTTATGCTTTCTCATTTGAGTGATGTGTTAAGCTAAGTGCAAATGCATATTTTAGATGAAATTCAGTGATGCAAGATGCAAAAATGCAACCTATATGCACTTTCACTAATGCAAGATTTAGAAACCCTAGAATGCCACTTAACTAATGCAAACCCTAATGCAAAGTTAATGTAAGGTAGATCTAGGATGATGATGCACTCCAACTCATAAAATGAAATGTTCTAAATGTACGTTCACCAAAATGTAAGATAGAAAATTGTAGTTCTATGCACGGGAGATAGAGTAACAATCTTCTACACTCCATATTCAAGGAAACCCTAGAGATCTCAATCCAAGGATGAAGTAGGGGAAAGAGATCTTGCAATAGGATGTCCTAGGGTATGATTAATGACTAAAGAGGGGTTCACCACCAAGCTAGGGCTTGGAAATACTAATGAAATGCAAGATCTAATGTTCAAACCTTGTGATGCATGAAACTTGAATGAATGACCTAGAATGCATATAAATAAAAATAGAAAACTAGAAAAGTGTAGAGGAGCACTTGGAAACCTGTAGAGGCTTGAATGGAGATATGAAATGTTGAATAACCTAAAATTAGGGCACACTAGGACTCGTACGCCAATTTGGGTGTATCAATCCTAGACTAGGGTTTATGGGCTGAAATAGATTTCTGACAGTGTTGATGCAGGCTCTTTAGAAATATTGAAGTTTTTCTATACTAGGATCATATGCCAAGAGTGACGTATCAATCTCACTCTACTTTTTTAAAGGGTTAAGACCTGATTCTTCTCTCCTATCTCTACTCTTTCTGACACACTTCATTTATGGATCTAAAAATCCGATTTCTAACCAATAGAAGACTTTCCATGACCTTGCAGGTGAGGAGACAACTCCAACAACTTCCTTCAATCTTGTAACCTAATCTTCAAAGATCCTTCAAGCTCCAAGACACCTAGATATGTAATAACACATGTAGAGAGGGAAAAAATTGTCGATTGTTAGGGAATAGGGGTTTTCCTTGGTCAAACCCCTTTTAGGTAATTAACCCAAATGATGAGATAATTAAATAAGGACATGAAACATGAAACATGAGAAATGATACCTTGAATGATGTCTTGTACATCTGCAATCTAACATGAAGTTGCCATGAAGTGTTAGAGTTATCATACATTAGCTAATAATTAATTGATCTTTAATTGATTATTAGTCTAATTTATTCTTTGCACTTAAGCTAAACTTAGGATTGCTTTATTAATTAAGTTAATATTAGATCATTATGTCTCATCTCAAGTGATGCTGACACTTTTCATGATTTGATCCCTTTCTCATTTAGGGCTTTTCTCTTATAAGAATTCAACCCTCATTGTAAATATCTATGGGATATTATCTAGAGCTTTCAAAAATTCTTGAAAAAAAATTATGTAGTTTTTCCTTGTTGATGAATATTGCACATATTGTTTTGCAGATCTCTTGCATGGAAGGTGTACTTGTTTGTTGTTTGATCCTATGGCTCATGTTTTTTTGCTTGTTTCATAGTTCTAACATGGTATTAGAGCGTGGATTTAGTGAACCACTTCTCGATTTATGAGATTTTTCTTCTTCAACAAGTGTTGTAGGCTTCAAATCTGAAACATCTTTGTTCTTTCTACAAGGTTTGGAGGTGGGAGAATTTTTGGTGCATTTTGGCATGAAAAGGACCTCACTGTTGGATCCAGAGTTGTCGAGAAAGTCAAATTTGGTTTTTATTTTTCCTAATTTCGACTCTTCACACCAGATCTATGAGGTTTTGAAGCGGTTGCTTTGTTTCCAAATTCAGAGGGTAGCTGCAATTTTGGTTTGTTTTGAATCAAAACGGACATCACCATCAAGTTGAGAAGGCCCAAAAACCTTATGACCACCTATCAAATTGTCAAATTTGGTGAAGTTGACATCTGAGGCAAAAAAATTGCTAGAGAAGTCGTTCGACTTCCTTAGCATGAAAAATGAGGTAAAAATTAAAAAATAATAATAATATTTTCTCCTGCAAAAACATTTTTCAAAAATAAATCATTTTTTTTTTTGAAAAGCCCTTTTTTGGGCGCACGCGGGTTATTCATTTTTTAAATAAAATATATTGAAAACAAATTTGACAAGTGGGATGGTACCCAAGGGTACAGTCGACCTGCCATTATGGCAGGTAGTGGCCCCTTGGGCCCTGCCCCCTCTATCATAGGTATCACGGGGGGTACCTTCCACTTGCTAGTTTGGCAGGGCGGCGGGCCCCCCCTCGGGCTTTGCATAGGGAGGCGGGTCGCCCCCTTGTGCATTTTTTTAATATTTTTTAAAAACGTTTTTTTAATTATTTTTTCCAAAAAAAAAAAAAGAAATTATTTTTTCAAAAAATATATATATGTTTTTTTATATATTTTTTATTTAAAAAAATCATAAGTTTTTTTTAACTTTTTTAACTTCAAAAAAATAGTCAATTTTTTTTCTTTTTTTGCAAAATAAACATGCATTGTGGAGGAGTTTTTTATTCAGCATCACTATATTGGTGGGCCTCTATTTCTGGAGGTGCTTTTGACAAATTTGGAGATCCTTTTTTGCCATGTTCAATCCCTCTTCGTTGGTCTTTTCAATTTTGCACCTCAACTTCCAGAGGCCATATCTTGGCCATACAGTGGTCTTTTTATGTGCAATTGTTTATGAAATGGGGTGAAATTTTGCACTCTTCAGTGTGGTACAAGTATTTTCCAGTTTTGACATCTATTTTTTTTCCAGAATTTTGTTTTCTCAGTTTTGATGTTGTTCATTTCTTGGTTTGGAGACTTCAACTGGCCATATCTTCTGCATCCGAACACATTTTTGGGTGTCTTTTTTTTAAAGTGCATGATTTTTCATGTAATTCATCACGGTACTATAAGTTTCCTCTCTTTTTTTCATATAATTGTATTTTTATCATGTTGTCCTTTTTTGGACATTATGGGCTCACATTGAATGTATTTATCATATATAAACGCACTGAAATAAAGTGCCACAACAGGTGTATTATGGGATCTTTCACATCACTTTGTGCCTTATTGTACTCACACTATGCTATAAAGTGCCATGGGCATTGATGTTTGCCTTTTTTTTCCTTCATACCTATCTCATGTGACTATGACTTTTGTTTTCACACCCTATATATCTGATTGTAATTTCATGTATGCACATTTAGATATTCTTGATTCTTTATCATGCACTAAATTTTTGCATTCAATTTTAGTGTACCTATCATACCTCTCCCTTGTCAGCATTATGGGGGGGTTTCTACTATTGGTGCTAATGATTCCTTGGTTTCGTGTTGGATTGAGCTATATATACAATATTTGTTCCTATGTACTGGGCGGATGTACCAGCTAGTTACCCATGCATTTCAGTGAGATGGATCACTTACCATATGGACACTCTTGCATTCATATTTTTGGAGGTGACTTTCCATTTTCACTTCATTAGTTCTTCAGACTATTAGAACTTGTGCCATATGTATCTTTGAGTTCTAGATATTTTGCCTTGGTTTGCCATTAGATTCGAGTAGTGTCATTAAGGGAACTCATGCAAATTATTGTCTTCTTGATCCTGATCATCATGTTTTTTAGAGAGGGTTCTTCTTTCAGCATTTCAGTAGTCATTCTATGACAATGTTTGTAGCTTCTTCATGCTTTAGTGGAAGTTCTACATGTTCCTATTTTTTAGGACATTGTCTTGTTTGGAGGCTTCTTTAGTCCTTCACTTGACTTTCATCTCTTGGAGTAGAGTTTTTCCCATGAGGTTTTATCTATTTGTCCAAATTATAGAGATCTTTTGTTTGTACATGGGTACCTTTTTGGCCTTGTTTGTCAGGACCCATCATGCATTGTTTTTAGGGTTTTTAGCTGCTCCCTAAGTTCATCTTAAGGGTAGGTGTTAGAGTTATCATACATTAGCTAATAATTAATTAATATTTAATTGATTATTAATCTAATTTATTCTTTTCACTTAAGCTAAAATTAGGATTGCTTTATTAATTGAGTTAATATTAGATCATTATGTCTCATCTCATGTGATGTTGACACTTGTCATGATCTGATCCCTTTCTCATTTAGGGCTTTTCTCTTATAAGCATTCAACCCTCATTGTCAATATCTCTTGGATATTATCTGGAGCTTTCATATCTTCTTGAAAGTCTCTTTTTGTAGCTTTTCCTTCTTGATGAATATTTCATATATTTGTTTTTAGATCTCTCGCATGGAAGGTCTACTTGTTTGTTTTTTGATCTTGTGGCTCATGGTTTTGTGCTTGTTTTAGAATTCTAACATGAAGAAAGTAGATCTAGATCTTGAATATGAATATGAAATAATGCTTGCAAATGGATCTTCAATGCTACATCACAATGATAGCTCAACAACATGATTGATGCTTGATAATCTTGATATGATGATGGATCTTGAATTTCTACAATAATTCATGAATAAATTTTCCCTTGAATGCCTTAGAAATTCTCGTGTAAACTCTCTTGATGCTCTTATGAAGTCTTGAAATTATTAACTCTTGAGATATTGACTTGATATCATGAATCCTTAATGAAATATTTATTTGATACCTTGTTTATATAGGAAATTTATCCAAGTTACTGTTTATTAGATCTGAGAGGCTGAAATTCATAAAATTTGAATTTAAAACCTTGATTTCCTACTCAAAACCCTAAAAAGGGGAAAAATGTGACTCATATGCTACCCTTGGCATATGGGTCCCACTCATATTCCCAAGGTGGTGTATGGGTCCCACAAGGCCTTTTTGGAGAGAGAAAGTGTCAGGGAGTTAAAGAAATTAAGTCTATTTATTGATCTTGTTATGATTTCAGATGAAATAAGCCTTGGGATGCATAATATAGGGTATTAAGGGTCTATTAATGATGGTATAAAGGTGATAAATTCAAGAGGGCCCAAAACTCAATGTGAAAGTGTAAATAAATATAATTTACAACATGAAATTAAGGCAAAATTAGGTCTTTTTAGCTTAAAGGGCCCTAAATTCAATGTGAATTTTTACAACACATTAAAAAACTATATTAAGGAAACATTATGTCCAAGAGCCTTAAATTTAATGTGAAGGTGTAAATAAATACACTTTACAACATTAAATCAAGGAAAAGTTAGGTTTATTTAGCTTAAAAACGGCCCAAGACCTAATGTGAATGTGTAAAACACATCACAACACCAGATCAAGGTGGCCTTAAGTTCATTTTAATATTAATCATTCCCAAATTAAGTAAGGAAAAGGGATAATTTTTCCATTGTTTCAAAGGTATAGAAGTTTTGAATTAGAAACAATGGTATATGAACAACTATTTAGCCTATCTATTATGCTAGAATAATTAACTATAGTTTAGAACATATCCATATCAACATAAAATAGCAGGTGCAATTCACCTCAAACTCTATTGAGGTAATTGATTTGTAAGGAATTTTGCACTCCTAGATGAACATTCTCTATGCACAGAGCCAAATATTTAAATTTCTTAACCAAAGCTCCAGAAATGAGTATCTCATCATTGAATGACTCTTTTTCTTTGAGTATGATAGTACCTGAGCTTTTGGTGTTTCTAGACGAAACCTATAGCGGAAAAGTGTAGTCTCCATCTGAAGGAACCATCTTCGGAGCTCTTCCCTAAAATGAGGGTTGAAAAAATTAGAAGAAAAGAAATACCATAATTCTAAAGTAACAATTTCTATCAAGCCAAATGTCAAAAAGTATAATTAAAAATACAAATCATTACAATTGGGCCAAGAAGATTTATGATTTTATCTTTAGAATGTAGGAACTTTCTCTATCGGATATTCACAACCTCAAATTGGATCTCGAATTAGACCAATATATTTATGATTTTATCTTTAGAATGTAGAAACTTTCTCTGTCAGATATTCACTACCTCAAATTGGATCTGAAATTGGAATAGCAGATTTATGATTTTATCTTTAGAAAATAGGACCTTTATTTGTCTGATATTCAGATCTATCAATTGGGAATCCAGATTAATCAACTAACTCCTAAGATGTAATCAAGCGGAAACTAATTTTTTAGTCCACCGACATTTGTATTCCTATACTCAGGTTCTACTTCCAAGCGAAAAAACACAGAAGTGTTTCAAACCAACTCAAGGTACTCTCCACCCTAGTTATGTCACTAATAGCAATCCAAGTTTTCCTGAATCATCTATACCTAAACATTGCATCAAAATCTATTCTTCCTTCACATAAAAATTCCACATATTAACCCCTTCTAAATAAAACATTTAATCATCATAAAACCATAATTAATAAATCATTTCAATTTCAAAAATAATCTAATGTCATTTACTATCAAAAATAAAGTTTTTAAATCACAAAAAATCCATGAAGCCTCCTAAATGTAGCTTAAAGAAATTTTACAGGATGGGTTTTTGCATAAGAAGCTTTCTACTACAGCTCTCAATAAATGTATTATAAGAAAAAACCAAAATTCTTTACACTCAAAGTATTGCAATCAAACATTTATTCCAAAAGTATGTTAGCAGACTACAACAAATCCTTGTGATTAGCTTCCTTTTTTGCTCCATTTTTTTCTTCCACCCACTATTTTAAATTTTTTTTCTCCAAATTTTTTGAAAATTCGGCGCTATTGTTTGGGATGGCGCTATTTTTGGCACTTTTTGTGCCAACTAGGACAAGCAGGCACTAATTCAGGCGCTAATTAGTATCAAAATTAGTTTAAGGATTAGCGCCAAAATTAAAGCCCAGTGTAGTGCCCATATTAATGTTGAAATTAATGCAAAGATTAGCATCCAAATTAATGCCTACGATAACACCCAAATTAAGGCCTAAATTAGCGACCAAATTAATTTCTACGTTAGCGCCCATGTTAGCGCCTGATGTAAGACCTATTTTAGCACCTGCTTTAGAGATTGTTTTAGCACCTCCTTTATAGTTTGTTTTAGTGCCTAATTTAGCATCTTCTTTAGTGCCTAATTTAGCGCCTTATTTAGTGCCTAATTGTTCTGATATAGCAGGGATTAAGGGTATTAGAACAAAAAGTCCTTCCCCAATATTCACCAGCCTTCAATTGCTTGCCTACATTTCACTTGCATCAAAAGATCTACTGCCTTTGATTTTTCATTGTATTTAATATGAAATGCAACAATTTGTATGATAAGATCCATACTGTCACCAACATTTCCTTCGTATATACCCATTTATTCCTCTAGATAATCATAAACAAAGCAATTTTTTCCTTTACTGCAGTACTTTGTGCAGATTAAGGGTTGAGGGTTGAGGGATTAAGGGTTGAGGGTTAAGGGAAGTTTAATGTATAGGGTAGATGATAGAGGGTAGAGGGTGTAAGGGTTGAGGGTTTATGGGTTGAGGGTTGAGGGTTTAAGTTTGAGGGTTGAGGATTGAGGGTATATTGTTCAAGGATTAGGGTTGAGGGTCAAATGTATAAGATAGATGGTATAGGGGTTGAGTGATTAGGGTTTAAGGGTACTTGAGGGCTGAGGGTTGAGGGTACTTGAGGGTTTAAGGGTTGAGGGATTAAGGGTTAATGTTTGAGGGATTATGGTAGAGAGTTTACTTGGGTTTAAGGGTTTAGGGATTAGGGTCGACTAGGGTAGAGGGTATTGGGTTGAGGGTATAAGAGGGATGTAGAGGATTTAATAGTTTAGGTTTTGAGGGTATTGGGTTGAGGGATTAGGGTAGAGAGGGAGGGATGGATTAAGGGTTGAGGGTTGATAATTGAGGGTTGAGGGTGGTTTAATGTATAGGGTAGAGGGTAGAGTTGGTAGAGGGAGTAAGGGTTTAGGGTTTAAGGTTTGAGGTTTGAGGGTTTAAGGTTAAGGGTAAAGGGTTGAGGGTATATGGTTCAAGGATTAGGGTTGAGGGTCAATTGTATAGGGGTTGAGGGATTAAGGTTTAAGGGTAGAGGGTAGAGGGTCGAGGGTTTAAGGGTTTAGGTATTAAGGGTTGAGCATTGAGGTATTAGGGTAGAGATTCATTTACTTGGATTTAAGGGTTTAAGGGTTGAGGGACTAGAGTTGAGGGTATAAGAGGGTATTGGCTAGTTGAGGGTAGAGGGATGCAGAGGGTTTAATGGTTTAGGATTTAGGGTATTGGGTTGAGGGTATTATTAGCCTTGTCATTGCACCAAAATATCGACCTGTCAATACCCAATACAAGAATAAATTAAGATCCACAGGAGGCAGTTAAACCATGTTGTGAACCCGAAGGGAGATGTTGGTGATTAGTCCAACAATCCCCCCTTAGCGTCACCTGAGGGGTTCAAACCCATGATCAGATCTAATACCAATTGTTGGCCTTGTCGTTGCACCAAAAGATCAACTTGTCAATACCCAATACAAGTGTCAGTTAAGATCCATAGGAGGTGGTTAAACCATGTCGCGAACCCAAAGGGAGATGGTGGTGTTTAGTCCAATAGGTATAGGGTTGAGGGTAGAAGGTTTAAGGCCAATTTAGGGTTTAATATTTTAGGGTTGAGGGTAGAGGGTTTAGGTTATAGCTAGGATGTTTGAGGGTATATGGTTGAAGGTCGATTATAGTTGAGATTCCAATGTAGAGGGTAGAGTATATATGGGTTGAGGGTTTAGGGTTTAAGGGTTGAGGGTTGAGGGATTAAGGCTAGTTGAGGGTTGAGGTTTTAATGTATAGGGTAGATCAAATGGTAGATGGTAGAGGGTTTAAGGGTTGAGGTTTGAGGGTTTAAGGTTGAGGGTAGAGGGTAGAGAGTATAATATGGTTGAGGGATTAGGGTTGAGGGTCCAATGTATAGGGTAGAGGGATTAGGGTTTAACTAGGGGTGAGGGTGGAGGGTAGAGGGTTGAGGTATTAAGGGTTGAGGGTTGAGGGATTAGGGTAGAGATTTTAGTAATTGGGTTTAAGGGTTTAAGTAGGGTTGAGATATTATGGTCGAGGGTAGAGGGTATATGGTTCAAGGATTAGGTTTTAGGGTCCAACGTATATATAGGGTAGATGGTAGAGTGTGTAAGGGTTTAGGGTTTAAGGGTTGAGGGTTGAGGGTTAAAGGTTGAGGGTAGAGGGTTGAGGGTCCAATGTATAGGGTAGATGGTATAGAGGTTGAGGGATTAGGGTTTAAGGGTACTTGCAGAGGGTTGAGGGTAGAGGGTAGACTAGGGTCAAGGGTTTAAGGGTTGAGGGTTGAGGGATTTAGGTAGATAGTAATTTACTTGGGTTTAAGGGTTTAAGGGTTGAGGGATTAGGGATTAGGGTTGAGGGATTAGGGTCGAGGGTATAATAGGGTATTGGGTTGAGGGTAGAGGGACGTAGAGGGTTTAACGATTTAGGGTTTAGGCTATTGGGTTGATTTTATAGGATTAAAGGATTAGGGTAGAGGGTTTAAATAAGGTATAGATAGGATGCTTGAGGGTATAATATAGTTGAATGTTGATTAGATTTGAGGTTCCAAGGTAGAGCGTAGAGGGTATAGAGGTTTAGGGTTTAGGGTTTAAGGGTTGAGGTTTGAGGGATTAAGGGTTGAGGGTTGAGAATTGAGGATTGAGGGTTTAATGTATAGGGTAGATTAGAGGGTAGAGGGTAGATGTTAGAGGGATTAAGGCTTGAGGCTTGAGGGTTTAAGCAGGTTGAGGGTAGAGGGTTGAGGGTATATGGTACATTAAGGGATTAAGGTTGAGGGTCCAATGTATAGGGTAGATAGTATAGGGGTTGAGGGATTAGGGTTTAACTAGGGTTGAGGGTTGAGGGTTAATTAAGGGTTGAGGGATTAGGGTAGAGAATTTAGTAATTGGGTTTAAGGGTTCAACTAGGGTTGAGGGATTAGGACCAAGGGTAGAGGGTATATAGTTCAAGGATTAGGGTTTAGGGTCCAATGTATATATAGGGTAGAGGGTAGAGGGTATAAGGGTAGTTTAGGGTTTAAGGGTTGAGGGTTGAGGGTTTAAGGTTGAGAGTAGAGGTTTGAAGGTATATGGTTCAAGGATTAGGGTTGAGGGTCCAATGTATAGGGTAGAGGGTATAGGGGTTGAGGGATTAGGGTTTAAGGGTACTTCCAGAGGTTTGAGGGTAGAGGATAGAGGTTCAAGGGTTTAAGGGTTGAGGGATTAAGGTTTAAGGGTTGAGGGATTAGGGTAGAGAGTAATTTACTTGGTTTTAAGGGTTGATGGATTAGGATCGAGGGTATAAGAGGGTATTGGGTTGAGGGTAGAGGGACGTAGAGGGTTTAAAAGTTTAGGGTTTAGGGTATTGCGATGAGGGTATAGAGTTGAGGGAATAGGGTTGAGGGTATAAGAGGGTAGAAGGTTTAAGGTTGGTTTAGGGTTTAAGGGTTTAGGTTTGAGGGACGTTAAGGGTTGAGGGTAGAGTGTTTAGGGTATAGCTAGGATGTTTGAGGGTAAAATATAGTTGAAGGTCAATTAGTGTTGAGGTTCTAATGTAGAGGGTAGAGGGTATAGGGGTTGAGGGTTTAGGGTTTAAGGGTTGAGGGTTGAGTGATTAAGGGTTGAGGGTTGAGAATTGAGGGTTGAGGGTTTAATGTATAGGGTAGATCACAGGGTAGAGGGTAGAGGGTTTAAGGCTTGAGGCTTGAGGGTTTAAGGTTGAGGGTTGAGGGTCCAATATTTTATAGGGTAGAGGGTATAGGGGTTATGAAGGATTAGGTTTTAACTAGGGTTGAGGGTTGAGGGTACGTATATGGTTGAAGGATTAAGGTTGAGTGTCTATTTTTTTATGGTAGAGGGTATAGGGGTTATGAGGGATTAGGGTTTAACTAGGGTTGAGGGTTGAGGGATTAGGGATTAGGGTTTAACTAGGGTTGAGGGTTGAGGGTTGAGGGTAGAGGGTAGAGGGTTAAGGGTTAAGGGTTAATTAAGGGTTTAATGTATTTTTCTCTAATTTTTTTTAAAAGTTGGTGCTATATATTTTTATCACTATCAATAATAAAAATAATATTAAGTTTTTATCTAATTAGTGTTGAAACCATTATAAAAATTTATTGTCACTCCTAACAAGTAATATTAAGCCTTATTATTCAAACCACTCAAATAATTTAAACCATTTAAGTCTTGAATACATGAAATAAATATAGATCTCAATAAGGCCATGAAGGTATACATAATGTCTTGAAAATTTCATATAGTGTTATAAGATCTACAATGTCATATATGCATTTGATGAATGTCTAAATAAATTCATATAGGAATATAATTGTACACATTGGTAAAATATAAATACATACATATAAATCCATATAGGCATATATAATGATATACCTCTTCATTTCATGGAAATTGAAATCATAGTTTGGCAGCACTAGCAATCATGCCATATCACCTGAAGAACTGAGCACATTCTGGTCGTAACCCTAGTTGGCATGGGATGGAGGTGAGCTAATGGGTCATGGGATAGATGGACAACAGATAGTCAATCCGGTTGGGCAAGATAGTTAATGTACAACATAATAAACTATCATAAATTGGCTCTTTATTAATACAAGTTAGTTGTGTATCTTTTCACCCATCTTCATCTAAGTTTGTCTTCGGCTTGCTCTATAAAATAGCTACAGCTAAAGGTTCTAAATTCATTGTGGAGGTTTTGACAGATGATGTGGTTAGTGCTAGAATCGACACTCCAATTCAACTAGATTTCAAGGTGCGACAAACGGACTTCAAGCACATTACCGATCAGCAATTTAAGTGGATTATGCTGAGGACCAATCCTTATGTGGTGGTGGTAGTAAAAATGGTTTTGGGGAAATATTTTGTGTAGAACCGAGAGTCCTTCAGGGTCAACACCCACATTGCCTCTCGTTTTCTCACATCTTTCCTAGAAATGAGAATGCCAAAGGTGGAGGAAAAGGCCATCATTTGCAAATTGTTCAAGAACAAGATTTTGGGTGGTTTGGATGAGGTGCTTGAATCGGCATTGTTGGGGCGGGGTGAGCTACGAGCTCGAAATTTTCCTTTGGTGAAGTTGGCGGGAGGAGTCATCCACATCTATCCTTTTCTACTAGAGATTAAGGGTTTCAAATTTTTTCGTCACCGCCATATTACGGCCTATGGGGAGAGCTTCCTGAAGGAGTTTCTTGGGCTGGTGACGGTGGAAGGTCTAAGCTGGGTGGTTGAATTCGAGCAATTTGTAAAGTTGAATGGATTTTTATAGCCTATTTTTTTGGGTCAAGTATGGTGGCACACGTGGTGGTCTATTGAGTGGTTTATAAGTATATATTTGTAAATTATTTTGATGCTTCGAGTTATTTTTGGGGGTTCTGTTTTTGGTTGTCTGCGCTTGTGGTGGGAGTCGATTGTTAGTCTTGGTGGCCAAATTCTACATTTTTGTGGTCAGGGATTGGTTTGCACTCTGATATGTTCTTCCCTACTTTGTAGACGTACTGTAATTTTTTTTATAGCTAATAAAATACTCTTACAAATAAAAAAAATGATCAATGGCTCTTTCTTTGTTAAGAATATGGAGAGTTAATATCATAATTGGTAGCTCTCAATGATTTTTTTAGCTTCACCTATTAATGTAATTAAACCATATATACAATAGTATAGAAATATTGAATAAAATTAAATAAGTAATAATCTACCTAATTTTTAGAATAAAATGGAATTTCCCTTTTGAAATGTAATTTATTTTAGTGGAACATGAGTTGTCTCTTTTAAATTAATTTTTTTATAAAATTCCCTTTCATTTAAGAAGATTTGCTTTTACAAAAGGATCAAATATAGATTGGAATTGTCCTTATATTTTTTAATATCTTAATTTAGAAATTATATAAAGATATTTTCATTTGTAACTTAGAATTTTTCAATATATTATATAAAAAAGTGGATAGTATCAATCAAACAAATCTTTGAAACAATTATTTTTTAGATATATAAAAAAGTGGCTAGGTTCACAAAATGGAGTTGCCTCCTCTTATGGAAATAATGAAGAAACAAATTAAATGAAAAATAAATATCATTTATTTACACTAAGTGGTGTTAGATAAAATAAATATTACATAATGTTATTTATATTACTATCTCATACCAATGTGAGAACCTTAGGAGATAAAATTTTCATAGTAATTCCCATATCCTAGAAGAGTATGTGTTGAAGTTATTGGAGCTAAAAAATCCACATTGGTTGTCTCGCACACCTCCATTTTCACTTATCCTCCCATATCCACCATATGCTCCATTTCCATTTCATAATAATTGACATTTTTATAAAGTACCAAAATAAGGCCCTTGATCATTACGATAAAGTGAAGTCCCTATCTGAAATGTTTTCCTAGCAGCTCATGGCATGTTTCCAAGACAATGCCTTATTAGAGAGAGTCTCACCATAGTCTATTCAACACGAGTAGAAAGGGATGATAAGAAATGTAGATGAGACTCTTGAATGTCTAAGAGATATATTCAAATGTCTTACCACCATCCTAAAGAGAAACATGTCTACTTGAGACTTGGGCATATCAAGTTGAGAATCTAACATGTCTCATCAACAAATCATACGAGTGTCAACATTCAGGAAATAGAAAAAATTTCTCAAACACTAAGAGGTTATCATAAAATAAATAGTAAATCACTGGCAGAACAAGGACTGATGAAACAACAATCTCAAAGAGATATCGCCGTGTCGAGGAGAGTAGCAAAGAAGTCTATTTGACACAAAAGGAGAAAATTATCGGTAAGACATAGAAATATCAAACAGACATTGGATGAGGTCTCATCGACATCCTAAAAATGATATCTCGAGGAGACACAAAGATATCGAGAAGAAATTTCAAAATTCTCCCTGATATTCTAGCAAAAAATATCGATGAGACTAAGGGACATCACAGAGTGGTGACCTTCGGTCTCCCTGACATAACAAAGTCGCATAGACATCATTAGCAACTATTACCATTGAGGAAAGAAATAAAGACATGTCGAGGAGACATAAGCTTGTCGGTAAGAGAAATCCACCAGTCTCATTGACAAAAAATAAAATCATCAAGGAGAAAACTAAGAAGTAAATATCAAAGAGACATTGTGATATCAATGAGAGAAGCCTGAATGTCTCTTAGGCATTTCTCAAAAGATGGCCAAGGATATCAAAGAGAGATATAGACGTTGTGATTAGAGTCTCATCGAAAAAATATGTAATAATTTTCACCAAATTGATTTGACGGATTAAGTCATCGAAGAGACAACTACCATTCATACACAAGTTGATAGGAAGGGTGGCACAAGCACCATTTTTGAACTAGATCTGGTTTAAGCATGCTAAAATTTGACAAAAGAAACCTATGAGAAAAAAAAATTCATTGCATACTATGGCTAAGAATCTAGAGGATAGAGTTGGATGAAAGAATGCAACTCATAAATTTTGGCATTCACTCAAGTAAGTACACCTTGGCTCAGTTGAACGTAAATTTTCAAATATAGCTTGAAGTACAACATTGTTAGGGTTAGAATGGATAAAACTCCAAAAAAGATAAGAGAAAAAAGGAAAAAAATGAATGTAGACCTCTCAATCAAGAATTAATATATCAGAGTCTCGGGTCTGGGCCTAAAGCATGAAGAATTGCTCAGTTAAACACATCATGTGAGACCCTAGAATACAAGCATAATAATTTGGGAGATGTATGGACTCCACATAGAGGCTACGATTTATTCATATATCATTATAGGAAGAAATATAAATATAACCCAGTCTTGAACACATGGAATTTCAATTTATGGAAGCTAGTAGTGCCAAATGTTTTGTGAATGTAGAGATAATTAGAGCACAGGCAAAGAATTATAATCCCAAAAAAAGGGCAATTCATTTGCATGATAGGTCACAATTTATGATCATAATGAGTGATTATATTTGCATGGTTTTCCAATTGGACACTTCTTTGAAAATGAAATTATGGTTGAGAGAATTTTTGGAGGCATATCACTCTATGGATACAAGTTACAAGGGGTGGAAGATTCCTCTGCATAGACCCAAGGGTCCAGGAAATCAACCTATGAGGTTTTCTAGCAATGAAAATCCCCCATTTTTTGGTAGAATTGCTTGAAGAATATTAACAATACACATAATATTCAATTGGCCAAGTGTTGGGAACTGAGGCCCCTACCAACATGACTATAGCTCCCATGGTTTTGGTCGCAGACATTCAGAGTCAATATGTCAGGCCCTATGATTTTGCAGAGTGTCTTTTGGAGGCCATTAATAGTGCTCTTAATGCTATTAAGAATAACTGTGAAGCTATCAATTTCAAGCACTATTCACTTCTTATGCATATGATATTGTACGAGGGTCAGGTGATGGGAATCTAGGGAGAATAATTAAGAGTAAAATATCTAGATAGTGATGGTAATTCAGGACCAATGTAAATGTGGACATCATTCTCTGATAGTAGATGTGGGAGATCCCACTACTTATACTTTGAGGAGCATTTTGTCAAACCCTTGTATAGATTTTTTGGCCATAAATGTGATTATAATCTATCCCTTGAAGTACAGAGGTTTCTCTAACCAAAGGAGAAAGGCCATGATGGAAATATAAACCATAATTAGGGAGATTGGTACACTTTTTCAAATTTTATTGTCATTAAGGTGTATAGATTTGAGGCAAAACTATATTTTTTGCCTAATATTGTGCCAGATAGAGTTTATTATCTTGAGATTAGAAGATAATTGTCTTTTTCAATCTTTATGCATTTGAAAAGCTATGGAAGGCATGCATTCATGCCTTCTAATTTGTGCTTTGGTGATTTCACCATTATTGTTGATTCTGAGTATGACTTGGTTGGAAGCAAGTTAAATTATTATGGCTTGCCGACTGGAAATAAGAGGAAGAATTTTGACCCTAAGCCATTTATAAGTGATGCCAAAATTTCTCAGAAACTGAAAGGATGTGAGCATAAGTTTTATGTTGATGATGATGTCAAGAATTGTGAGGATTTTCAGGCAATCATGAGAGGAAATACATACAATAGGATTATTATGGATGAGGCCTGGAGATTGAAAACTAACCCATTTTGTGTACAAGATTTTTATGAAATTTAGGACCCCATGGAGAGAGTTGAATAGTTGCTTCTATGTGAAGAAGAGATAATAAAGGATGTACCTTTGGTGGCATTTGAGAGAAGAAGAAATGTTGGCTCTTGGAGGCAAGCAAAAAATGTAGCACCATTAGATGATTTATCACCTCAACCTACTCCAGAGGTAAGATTTTTAGTTAATACACCAATCATGGTAGAAGATGATATTGAAGAGGGGGATGAAGTCACGTAGATCAATACTCTTGTCATTCCTCCATATGAAATTACATTGGAAAGGATTGTAGTAATATTTGAAGCTTCTAATGAGCTATCTGATGATGTGAGGCATCGAGCCAGTCAAGAGTTCATTGCAGATGATTCCTTTGTCTAGAATCTTGAATTTAAGGCTTTCATATATGAATATAAAGGAAAGGTGGTAAGGGAAAGGTTGAAGGAAATTGACCCTGAGAAGTAAGCATATTCTTTAAAAGAACTTCAACATGAAATTGATAGAGAAATGAAACATATGAGTGTTGAGAGAGGAAGTGAATTGTTGAAAGAGAATGGGGTTATGCTCCTTCCAGGATGGGATATTAGCTCAACCATTATATTTGATAGTTTTCTAAAAATAAAAAATAAAACCTTGCACTTAACAAACGAAGTTGGTGACAAGATCTACATTGGATCAGGATTGAATCTTGAAAATAATACCTTGTGGATATGGGCACTCTATTCACCAAGGAAAAAGCCTTCCCTAGTTGATCATGATTATATTTTTGGACATCTTTCGGTGTAGAGATTAGGAGAAATAGATCCCATGGAAACTGTTAATTTGACTGTGAATGTGTCCAAATTCACAAAGGCTCAAATTTAAAAACCAGTAAGGGATAACAAGGGGTTGATAGAAGAAAATGAAAGGTTGAAACAAGAGTTGATCAACTACTAGGATAGACTACCTTCTTCTTCTTCAAGGTTCTATTCAACATTGGTTGAAGATGAAAGGAAATTTCTTGAGAAAATATCAAAAAACAACATATTGGAAAAGAAGGCATGAGAAAGTGCAGAAGGAATCTGAAGAGTTGAAGGGAAAACTCAAAACCACTACCTTTGAGATGCCATCAGAAATAGTCAACATGAAATTCAAATACATGTACAAACATGTTGAACAAGTTTGGAAAATTCATGATAAAACACATGCAACATTACTGGAAAACACCAGATTGAGTGATAGGATGAAGGAGGTAGAGTCTCAGATAATTACAAAGAAAGAAGATAACTCTGCTATGCTACAAGAATACCAGGAACTCATGAAAGCTCATAGGGACTTCCACAATAATCTGACATAGGAGTTGAGTGATATCAATCAGCCACTAAGTATAGTCTTACCTAATTTATTTGAAGAAACATAATTGAAAGATCAGGATACATTGAAGGATGAAATTTCCAACTATCTACCATTTATTCTTGATGTGATTAATGATGAAGAGGAAGTTCTTACAAGGACGCACCAAAAACTTGGGAGAATCTTCAAATTGGAGTATGCTATGAAAGACATCATACATAATGCAAACACTCATGCTAAAGTGGGTACGTGGAGCATTTGTCAAAGGTCAACTTGTTCATTTCATGGGCCAAGTAAGAGAGGAGTGACAGGGGCTAGAGTTTGATAGTTTTGGATACACAATCATGGTGCACAATCCTTGAATAGGTCTTAGCTGACCATGGGTGCTTGCTAGATATTAACGGACTTTAGCGCATCCACTAGAAAACTCTTAATATTTTTTATGTTATTCTAATTATGTTTTAGTTATGAAACAATTTGAGTTTTTGTAATAGGCCTAAATCTTGTTGCTTTGAATAAAAATAGGGAAACCAAGGCCCAATTATGAGATATCATATCATCATCATCATATTCCATTCCATTAGAGTAGGCATTAGTAAGAAAATAGATTTTATAATTCGCCCATCCATACCATATTTCAAAGGCTTCCATTATAATGCTTATATTTTGAAGTAATACAATGGAGCAGACTATTTATAAATCATAATTCATTTTCAGTGTTCAATTATCATGTTGATTTTAATGCTCATTTATTACTTTTTTGTCTCAAAAGTGGTATGTTCAAGTTATTTAAATCTATCTGATTTATCAGAGCACATTTGATGTTACTGTGTGAAAGAGTTGATTTATTTCTATGTTGATATGAATTAAAATCCTTTTTGATAGTTTACTTTAATTTTTCTTTGTCCAAGGTTGAAATCCTTTAAAAAAAATTGTTTTGATTGGTTTCCATTAATTCAAGAATTAAAAATCCTTTCATACTTTCATAGTAGCTTGAGGAGATATAACTAGGATTATTAAAGAACAATATGATAAACATACTTGCATGTTTGCACAAGATGCAGACATCTCAACTGCCCAGTAATTCAAGTTAATCTAAACAATAGGATTACCTATCTTACAAATCTATATCCATTCCATTAATCACCATTCACTCATCCACTACATTCACCCAATAGGAGTAGGCACTAGTCATACTTAGGATATTGCATACAAAATACAACTCACAATCTTGAATTTTCAACTACTTTCAATAGGAATTAGATAACAAAGCTTTGTACCTACTCCACCTTCACATGCTATATTGAGTAGGTTGCTCAATCTAGGAACTATATCCAATTGAAAATCTTTCTTATTGTTCAGGTATACCCGCCTAGGTCTGGCAGAGCCTGAAGAGCAAAAGCTAATCAATCTTGTTTACCTTGTTCATGGGCCAAAGGTGTATTAAGGGATTGACAACCCCTTATGGTTTAAAAACCTACACTTTTGATACCTAATAGATGTCATTAACTAAAAATAGGAACATTATTTGACTAAAATATTCATAACATTATTTACATACATAATGATTAAAATTAATAAAACTTATCCTTTAATGAAATTTGATAACTAAGTAAGTACCACTAATGTTTCATAATATTTAAGGTCCTGTTGGATCCAAAAATCCACCTTGGTTATTTTGCATACTTCCGTTTTCACCCATCTTCCCACACTCACCATATGTCCCATCTCCATTTCATAATGGATGGCACTAATATAAACCACCAAATAAGGCCCTTGGTCATAACACTAAACTGAATTCCCTGTCTGAAGTGTTACCATAGAAACACATGGCATGCCACCAAGACAATTCTATATCGAAGAGAGTCTCACCATTGTCTCTTCAAATCAAACAAAAAGGGTTGATGTGAAATGTAGATGAGACTCCTCAATTTCTAAGAGATATATTCAAATTTCTTCTCACCAACCTAAAGAATGATATGTCTAAGAGACTTGGACATGTTGAGGAGAAAATATAACATGTCCCATCTGGTAGTGTTGCTAAAATTTTGAAAAAAATCCTAGCAAAATTTTTCCTCTTGAGGTTTTTTGCCTTTTGTGTCCATGAGTAGGGTTTAAGGTTTTAGTTCAAAAACCATCGCTTAATAGTAATCAATCTTAAACCTCCATCCTTATAATTTTGTGTTGACATACTGCATCTGGTTATCAATCATTTAAGTCATGATTTGAGCCATTAAAATCATTCTTTGTATAGGCCTCGATTCCTAAGTTAGTTGGTCATCATGTATGGTTAATTGTTTAAAAGCTCCCTATAGTCGAGCCATAATATTTTTCAATTGACTTATGTTTAAGTCATCTTCCTGAGGGCCAGATTTTCATTGGCCTATTCATGGCCCCGTTTGGACTAATTTTATCATGTGTACAAGTTGGGAGATCCTCTGATCATAGGAATTGATTTGGGTCATTCCCCGCTAGCTCACAAGTTTCAAAGGGTAGCTTGTTAAACATCACGTGGTTTGTGAGATGTTGATGCATGTACAACTATGAGTGTGGGGCCCAATCTCCACTTCATCCATTTGAAATCCTCAATACTGTAATCAATGGTTATGATGTGATGGTAGGTTCAATTGATGCCTTTCCCTGCCATCTTGTAGGATTAATTTGTGGGCTGGTTAAAAGCTCTGAGGTCTACAAGAAGCTGCCACATGTTTTCTTCAATCACAGGAAAATGAGGAAAGGTGGAGCCCATGGACAAATGAATGAGTACCTAGTTGGCAAGGTTTTATTTGGCCAATGGAGTGACGTGTGAGAATGATTGGAATTCAAACTTAATTGACTCAATTTGAGTCATCCAAAAGGTCATCTCGATGGGAGATCAACGATGAATATTCAAAACTGATAAGTTCGATCGTTGTAGCCATTCTTGCTTTGCATGAGTGGGAAATAATGGTGGAAGTGACTTCTAAAACTACTTCAATTTTTCCCAAAATGTATGTAGATGATTAGGTCTCACATAATTAAGATTTACAAACATGACTAGAGTGTACGGGAAATTGAGAGAGGTTATTTATAGATTTTGGCACAGTCGACATTAGGGTTTCTCACAAGTAAAATTTGTAAGTAAAGTAAATGTTGTTTTTATACTTTATTCCGATTCTCTATATTGGAGTTGGTTCTCACTGCATTTTTTTGTCAAATGAGCTTCCATGCTTTGTTTTAATTTATTTATTTAGGGTTATTTTATCTTTAAAAGTTCATAATTTAGTGGGACCTTTTAGAATTTGTGTTTGATTCAAGCCCTAGGTTTGAATTGTGAATCCAGTTATTGAAACCTTTTGTGTTAAAAACCCTAAATTGGCCTAAGTTTTCCCCGCTATTAATGGCACCCAAAGCACACACTTCCACCTTCGCAACTCAATCTAGATTACTATCTGAGGATGTAATAGATTTACTGAAACCCTCCACAAATAAAAAATGTCAAGGGAAAAATGTTGTTTAATGGACGAACAGTGAGGTACTTGACAGATAATGTTTTATCAAAGATGTTGAAGTACCTTATAGTGGATGGTCATTATTTTAGCATTGGTTCAAGAATAGAAATCTTGGTGTTCCTCTTCGCAACCCTTGGAGACTAGACATGGGAAAACTAGTTGTCCCCAATATGTATATGGATATTGATTTTTTGAAGGAAATTGCTTCAAGGTATGACCAGGTTTCAAGGGTAATTAGAATATTTGATGGGAAGGATATGGTGAGGATAGCCAAAGAAGAAATTGCAATATTTTTCCAGTTGTAGGAATGGAACATTGATATGATGCCTCTTGATATGGGTGTCATTAGAAATGAGTATGAGAACACCGAAGTGTTGATCAGGATGAGACTATTACCTACACATACTTCTAGCACAGGCACTCAAAAAAATATAAAACAAATAAGGATTGGTAAAGATGAGTTAGAACCTTTCCCAATGAGGTATTTTACAAGTTACTTCAAGAATATTGTATATTCCTTCTCCCAAATTATTTTTTCTCTCCACCTGACACATTGGGAAAGGAATATAGCTACTTGGAAACACATATACAACATCCAACCTTCAACATTGTCTATGAATACGTCACATATTTCGCAGAGAATATCCATAAAGGCCTGGTTGAGTTGAAAGGAGGAAAGAATTGGGTGAAATTCTGGTGGTATTCCCTATTGATGCATATGTTTTTATTTAAAGGGGGAAATAATTTTGAGAGGGATATGACATTGAGAAAGAAGGAGGATGGTATTGATTTTCTTGTCCAATGTTGGACTTAGATTCTTGATAAGGATGACCAGAAATAAAATTGAGAAGATATATGTTTTATGACCCACCAAGGATTCCCAAGGAAATACATGAGTTCTTGAGGCCTATGGAGAAGAGAATTGATTTGAATTTGGGTCATAATTACAGAGATTTAATATTATAACCAGATTCTACAATCTTTAGATTTTATGGCACTACCACTAACATAGACCCATTTGTTTTTCCAAGAGACGTTCCATTGAGGAGTGGGTTTCTTGAAGTCATAAGGAAATTTGGAGCTTTCCAAGCAATACACCTGCCTGATACAATAAAGAAGGGCTCATTTTTCCCAGAATGGACTATGTTTGCTAACTTTTTTATAGTAAAGGGAGCATGGAAAGAGTTGTTACATCTACTAGCACCAAATATAAATTGGATTGTATGTGCCCAAGGAATCATGATCCAAAAGGTTTCATTAATTCTTTGAGGATGGAGAAAAGGCTTGGTACTTTTGTGCATAATTTCTACTACCCGAGGATATAATCAAGAATTTTTTTGACTTCCCAGAGAAAGATGAAAGTAATTCTAAATATATTTCTTTCAATAAGATTATGGAGAGGGCTCAAAGAAGAGATCCTGAATATGACCCTATGCCTAATATATAGAGTACATTTGATAGTATTATGCATGTTTTGAATCATTTTGAGGATATAGTGGGTATAATGAAAAGACAACAAGTGGTCACAGATAAAGGAAAATTAGTGGAAACCAAAGAAGACACTAATGTGGTAATAGAAGAAAGGCCTACTTATCAGCCACCTAAGAAAATAAGAATTTACTCTAGAAAGAAGAAGACAACATAAAAGAAGAAAATATTATAGTCCCCTACCAGTTTTGGGAAAATGAGGGAAACTTCTCCTGATAGATCGATGTCATCACCTCCAAAATGGGTCCCTACTATTGTGATTGATGTTGACTCACCTCTAGGAAGTCCTTCTCCATTGGAGCAGCCACCCCTTAAAAGGAAAAAGACTGGGGTAAGAGGAGTAGTGGATCATTCTGATACATAGGATGATGATATCCTTGTCAATTTTTATGAGATACAGTAGGGAATTCCCTATCCCATAAGGGAAGTTTCTTCAAGCTCAATGGAGGATAGCCTTAGACTGGGAAAGGTTGACCTTAAAGGTCTAAATAGTGCAGATGTTTTAAGGATTGAGGTCTACAAAGAATTTATGGAAGATAACTCCTTTGTTGAAACAAGGGCAATGAAAGGTTTTTTATGGAGAGATAATTCTCCGCAATATGTAGAGAAGGTTTCTACTGAGAGGATCTTACATCCGAAACTCCCTGAAGCTATCATTCAGAAAAATGTAAGAAAGGCTATAATGGCTAAATTCTAGAATATGACTACTAAAGTGGGCAAAGAGCTTGTGAAGAAGAGTGGTATATTATTGTTACCTAAATGGGACATTGTTGATGGTATAGTGCTTGATACTATAAGGAGGTGTGAAAGGCCCTTTCTACAAACTGGAGAAGAAGAAAAGATGACACTTTGAGGATCAAAATTTAGTAAAGAATGGAATGCATTAGCAATTTGGTCATTATCTTTGAGATCCAAGAATTTTGTAGTGGTTGAACCATAATATTTTAGTGGAAAATTATTGATAAAGAGAGTCACTGACACACCAACTTTACAAGCAGATAATATGGTTGTGAATGTTGTGAAGTTTAATAAGGCAATAGTGGAAGACCTCACTCTTGAAAGAGATGAGTATAGGAAAAAATATAATAATCTTATAGGTGAATATGATAAGAGTCAAAAAAATGTGGCCATGTTAGAAACTAAGGTATCATTGTCTAAGCAACAGGTAGAAGTATTAAGAAAGCAAGGTCAAACTAGTTCAAGTCATGCATCATCGACTTCTCCAGCTACACATTCTCAATTCCCCTCACCAAATAAATCTTTAGCAATAGTAGATCTATGTCATCCACATCCTCTCTCCATGGCCTCCTTTGGATCTTGTAATACACAATAATGACAATAGTCACATAAAATTATCTTGTTAATATGCTTGCTTTTTATTAAGACACACTATGAAAAACAAAATAGGACATTGCAACATTTTTCTCTTCACAAAAAATTTACCTGAAGAATGTTGACAACTAGAGCTCAAATCTCTCTAGGAAGTTGCAATACACATAGGTTGTTGATGCAATGTCAATGTCACATGATAATGATTTAGTTCTCATAGATGATTTTTCATAATTCCCCAATAAGCCCTATATCTAAGATGATAGTAATGAATTAGGATTTGTCCTTTTATACAAATTTGTAACATGAAATTTGAAAAATTTCACACTTTAGATGACTCATCTAGTTGTATAGGGGTCATTTTTGAGTTCACAAATCTAACCTCTATTAGTTTTGCACCCACAAAATTGGCATGGGATAAGGAATAGATAAAATAGGGAACCATGATTGTTCGCTTGGAACATATGAAGATGAAGTCAATTTAGGATCAATTTATTTATCAACTTCCAAGAAAATACATCATTTTCCACTTCTAGGCTCTAAATTAGATGAACTTTGTGCCTCCTTTTGCACCCCAAAAAAATTACATTTAGGGATGAAAGGAGGCGCTAAACTAAGTGCAATTTGTGTCACCTTTTGTACCCCAAATAGATTACATTAAGGGTTGAAAGATAGCGCTAAAGTCAGCTATAACAACGATGACTATAGAACCGACTACTGAATCAAGAACAAAAACTTAAAATTCTTGCGTCAAGGAAGAGATGATGGGAGATAAACATCGCATGAAGGAAGAGAGGAGAAAAAAGGTGAGAAGGAGGGATACAATAAAGTAGATCAAAAATTCGATTTAGTTTGTGACACCATAGGTAAGGTTACAATTTGTTTATTTCATTTGCACAAATATTTTTGTTTGGATTAAATGGAGAGGATTGTGAAGAAATGGTTATGAATATTGTTTTGTTTACATGTGAATCATTCAAGTCTCATGTGGTTGCAAAGGAGGAGGGTAAAATTGTACACATTGCATTATTTCCTCTACATTCGAGAGCAGTGAGCACATTTTTGAAACCTTGATGCCCCAGTTCGCTTATCATTCACATCCAAAGCTTTCAATTTTCAATTTGATTTCTTGGACCTTCCTTCCATACCTTTCTCTAAAGACAACTTTCTCACTTCCTTCCTAAAAAATTAGTCAAGTGCTTTCAATACAAGTCGTTAAACTACATCTGCCCCATTGCAACCAGGTCTCATGGGAGAAAAGGTTGGTTGAGAAAATATGAGGAGATAGGGCTTTTGAGATTATAAGTGAATAATAGATCATTTCCTCAAAGTTGTGAGACTTTCGGGCTTAAATTAGCTATTACTAATTTTCACTTATTCTTTTACTGAACAATGAGCTCATGGTTTTGAATTTATTATGCACACACATTCATTTTCTTTCTAATCAGTGGATGAGACTCAAGCATGGGACCTATCTATGTTAAATCTCAATAAAATAACACTCCATGCCCTTTTTATCCCCCAAATATTACCATTTTATATAGGTGTGCAACCGTTAATTTTTTTACAATATATTTGTTTCATTTTGCATATATTTATATCCTTTCAAATATATTTATATTCTATATAGGTGCATAAGAAATTGATTCATAGGAATTTAAATCTAGAAAGAGAGTCATTCAAGGTAAAACTTTCATACTAAAAACTGCATGAAAAATTTCATACCTGATAGTGTGTACTTTGTTTGCCTCCACAGACTGGATGAAAATATTTTTCCCTAGATCGCCTCAAAATGTCAAGAAATAGACGGAAGAGAACAAAGGGAGTAGACTCTGGCCACAATGAGGTAATTCATTGTCAATTTATAGATTTGTAAATGTTTCCTTTATTTCTTTAATTTTTAGTTTTTAGTTTTTCATTTTTAAATTTAAAAGAAGAACTTTATTTATTATATATAAGGACATGATAGTGACAAAGATAAAGAGGCATTAGCTTCCATAATGGGGGCATAGGCACTAAATAAATTGTATGTTGTGGACTGGACAATTCTTGCCATATACATAGAAAAACAATATAGTGAATCCCTTCAAACATTGCAACCAAATTTGCTATGTCAAAGGGAATCAATTGATTCCCCAAGTAGTCATGGATCAAGCAAAAGATCCAGAAGGAAATCAATAACAATAAACTCTAGGAATGTAGAACAAGGAGGAAAGACTTCCACTGTCCCAGCCACTCCTAGGACACAGACTTCTTCCACCACAACAATTTTTGCATCTTGCATTGATAGTTACAATACCAAGATAGAATACGATGTGGTTTTAGGGGAAGTCTGAATGCTAGATGTTGGAAAAGAGTTTGTGAATAGGTTGAAGGAATCATTCCTTCAACAGTTCAAATACCATCTACACTTTTCATTCTCAAAGATACCTATGCACCTACAAAAATTATTTATCAATGACATGGAGACTGGATTTGGCATAGGTTGGTATATGAAGAAGTTAAAGCTATGAGTGTTTCAAAATTGCAAGAGATTTAAGTGCAACCAAACAAAGAAGATAAAAAAAATCCCTCCTGAGCTAAGGCTCAAAAAAAGGCCAATTGATGTAAGTGTCAAAGTATGGAAAGAGCTTGGAAAATCATATGAGAATTTTGATGCATGGAGAAAGTCCGATGAGGAGAGTACGTAAGTATTTGAATTTTCTCAATAGATTATATCAAATTTATTAAACAATTTTTAAATTTCATTTGTGCATAGTTAAATTGAATTAGTATATGTTTTAGGACAAGGCCTCCAAGGCTAGGCTTCAAAAACTTTGTGTCACGCATCACAATGGCCAGAAAGGTTTACAGGCCTTGATTTGTATATTTGTAAGTATATTTAATATGTTAAATGATATTTTTTTAATTTCCTAGGAAAAAATAAATGATTGCATATTAATTAGTTGAACTAGTCCATGTACCATGTTTTGATAGGAGGAGAAATATGGCCAGTGTCCAAATCAATTTGAAAAGAAAAAGTTACAAAGAAAAAAGTTTGCTGATTTTGTAATCTGGATGGAGAACGAGATATCAATAGTTGACTTTCAAGAACTTAGTTGGATATTGTTGTGTTAATATGGCAATTTTTATTTCTTGTTTTGAATTGTTTATTGATGCGTAGGATGAGTTCTAAAGTGCTTCTATGTTGGCCCTAGATCCCACTCAATATTCCCATTATTGCATGTTGAGGAAAAAAATATTGTTTGCCTTAAAGGGTAGTGGGTGATATTCATGGCTTATTTTCATCGTATCTTTTAATTAATGACCATGGTATTTTAATATCTCTTAAGTGTCCTCATTTAAGTTATGAGTTGTATCATTTGAGTTACTTATTCCTATGTTGATTTGATTTGTCTTCTTTTCTCTCAAATATGGTATCTCAAGGAGTGCTTCCTTGAATTCATGTTGCCATTCTACTAAGTGATCCACATGCATCTTTGTCATCCTTCCTCATGATTATGCCATTATTTTAACATGTAAGAATATTTTGATGCATATTGGTAGGAATCCTATAGATCTAACACATCCTTGTAGTCTACATCACTTGGTGTAGCTAACCAGCCACTTAATTTGTCCATCTAATTTTTAAAATTTAGTAAATTACTATCTTCCAAGTTTAAAAAACTCCATAAATAAAGAAATCAGTAGTAAAAAACTTGCAACCTGATTTTATCAACATAGAGAAGCGTGTAATACTAGACTTCTTGGCATTCAAAATATAAAGGGAGTATCTTTAACACCTAGTAGATCTATCTGAAAAAGCTAACTATAAACACAAACATGCTCCCACACACAATGGCCTAATGGTTGGTTGTCATAGAATTAAAACTACCAAAGTAACAACATTGATCAAGTTAACATATATGCATCATTTGCATAAACAACTGAACCAATTATGTGCATGAATAAATAGTAGAAGGATGTAGATGAACTCAATTCATCTAACTTTTTGCCTCTTGGTAGGAATTCCTCTTGAATCTCTAATATCAGGTACTTGAGACTTCCCTATAGCTTTTACCTTTCGTCACTGCCTTTCCTCTTCACTATCAAACTTGTCTCTTTTTTCCTTATCTGCATTTTTGGATTCAACTCCTAATTCATCCCATGTTTTGCCTTCCTCCTCTTAAGAATCTTCTTCTTCGTCATCCTCATCTGACTCCACAAGAGATTCATCTTTTGAACCTTCCTCATCTGATTATGATTCCTCTTCTACATCAGAGGGTTCATATCCTTGATCTGACTCTTCTCAATAATCAAAATAAAAATCACTAGCTTCCATATCCAAAAATTCCCAACCACCATCTTCAATAAATTTATCTGGATCATCAGTAATAATCTTCAAAATTGGCCATCAGTTCAAGTTCATTTTTCTTTCATAATACTTTATATCCATGGAGTTCAACCATTCCTTGATTCCATCAAGTGAAGATTGAGGAATGGCGTCAATGCATAGTACATATTTCTTGAAGTCTTTGAAAATAATAGCCATATCAAATGCCTTTTTCGCAAGTCCTACTCTCTCAAGGTTAAAAATCTCAATACATCACTAATACTGATTACTAAGAAAGGTAATTCCACCAACTCTAACAAATAGTTTACCGTAGGAACAATAAAAGTAGAGCTTTGAAAGGAACTCCGTGAAAACCAAGCTCTCTAAATGGTATATCAAACTCTAGTTCATAATCTTTTAGATGAGGTTTCTCTCATAGCTCTCTTACTTGCTTGACAAATCCTTGAAACTCTGCATTGATTTTATTTTTCTTGTCCCTCTCTTGTTGTTCTTCCTCAATTTCATCAAGATCATACATTGACCTTCTTGCCCCTCCTATATTTTGGATCACATCCATTACCTCCACATAAAACTGGACATCCTTGGTCTTCTTGGTTCCCACGCCATGATATAATTATGCAAATGAAAATGAAGAAAATTAATCATCTCCTTCTCCATTGGCTAGAAGAATGCATGCTTAATGTTTTGATACATGATATCAACTCTCTCTTCTGCTCTCATGGTTGAATACCAAAATCCATTATGGTGGGCCTCTAGAGTTCCAATCATCTTTCTTCCTCTTCCGCCAAATTTTTGCGTAATCCACAAGTCTCCCAGCCTAATTGCCTTTGTTTTTGAAAGCTAAATTTTCTCCTAAGTCACCAATGTAGCTCTCTCTACCTTTTCAGACTCTTTCATTTCTACAAGCAATTAGAACCTAATTGATTAACAATCTCAATCTCACTAATAGTGATTACTAAGAAAGATAATTCCACCAACTCTACCAAAAAATTTACTATAGGAACAATCAAAGTAGAGGATTTGAAAGGAACTCCATGAAAACCAAGCTCTCTAAATGGTATATCAAACTCTAGTTCAAAATATTTTAGATGAGGCTACTCCCATAGCTCTCTTACTCACTTGAAAAATCCTTGAAACTATGAATTGATTTTATTTTTCCTATCCCTCTCTTGTTGTTCTTCCTCAATTTCATTAGGATCATACATTGACCTTCTTTCTCCTCCTAAAGTTTGGACCGCATCCATTACCTCCACATAAAACTGGACATCCTTGGTCTTCTTGGTTCCCACACCATGACATGCTTATGCAAATAAAAATGAAGCAAATTAAACATTTCCTTCTTCATTGGTTGGAAGAATGCAAGCTTAATTTTTTGATACATGATATCAGCTCTCTCTTTTTCTCTCATGGTTGAATATCAAAATCCAATATGGTGGGCCTCCAGAGTTCCAGTCATCTTTCTTCTTCTTCCACCAAATATTGGTTTGATCCACAAGTTTTCTAGCCTAATTGCCTTTTTTTTTGAAAGATAAAGTTTCTCCTTAGTCACCAGTGTAGCTCTCTTTGTCTTTTCAGACTCTTTCATTTCTACAAGAAATTAGTGCCTAATTGATTAACAATATCAATCCCACTAATAGTAATTACTAAGAAAGGTAATTCCACCAACTCTACCAAATAGTTTTCCATAGGAACAATCAAAGCAAGGGATTTGAAAGGAACTCCATGAAAACCAAGATCTCTAAATGCTATATCAAACTCTATTTCAAAATATTTTAGATGAGGTTTCTCCCATAGCTCTCTTACTCACTTGAAAAATCCTTGAAACTCTACATTGATTTTATTTTTCTTGTTGTTCTTCCTCAATTTCATCAAGATCATACATTGGCCTTCTTTCCCCTCCTAAATTTTGGACCACATCCATTACCTCCACATAAAATTGGACATCCTTGGTCTTCTTGGTTCCCATGCCATGATATGGTTATGCAAATAAAAATTAAGCAAAGTAATCATCTCCTTCTCCGTTGGCTGGAAGAATGTATGCTTAATGTTCTGATACATGATATCAATTCTCTCTTCTGCTCTCATGGTTGAATACCAAAATCCATTATGGTGGGCCTCCAGAGTTTTGGTCATCTTGCTTCTTCTTCCACCAAATATTGGTTTGATCCACAAGTTTTCTAGCCTAATTGCCTTTTTTTTTGAAAGCTAAAGTTTCTCCTTAGTCACCAGTGTAGCTCTCTTTTCCTTTTTAGACTCTTTCATTGCTACAAGAAATTAGTGCCTAATTGATTAGCAATATCAATCCCACTAATAGTAATTACTAAGAAAGGTAATTCCACCAACTCTACCAAATATTTTATCATAGGAACAATAAAAGCAGAGGCTTTGAAAGGAAATCCATGAAAACCGAGCTCTCTAAATGTTATATCAAAATCTAGTTCAATTTTTTTTTGATGAGGCTACTCTCATAACTCTCTTACTCGCTTGAAAAATCCTTGAAACTCTACATTGATTTTATTTTTCCTATCCATCTCTTATTGTTCTTCATTAATTTCATCAGTATCATACATTGACCTTCTTGCCCCTCCTAAATTTTGGACCACATCCATTACCTCCTCATAAAATTGGACATCCTTGGTCTTCTTGGTTCCCACACCATGACATGCTTATGCAAATTAAAATGAAGCAAATTAATCATCTCCTTCTTTGTTGGCTGGAAGCATGAATGCTTAATGTTTTGATACATGATATCAAATCTCTCTTCTACTCTCATGGTTGAATATCAACATCCATTATGGTGGGCCTCCAGAGTTCCAGTCATCTTTCTTCCTCTTCCACCAAATTTTGGCCTGATCCACAAGTCTATCAGCCTAATTGGCTTTGTTTTTGAAAGCTGAAGTTTCTATTGAGTCCCCAGTGTAGCTCTCTCTACCTTTTCAGACTCTTTCATTGCTATAGGAAATTAGGACATAATTGATTAACAATCTCAATCTCACTAATAGTGATTACTAAGAAAGGTAATTCCACCAACTCTACCAAACAGTTTACCATAGGAACAATAAAATTAGAGGCTTTGAAAGGAACTCCTTGAAAACCAAGATATCTAAATGGTATATCAAACTCTAGCTTAATGTATTTTAGACGAGGTTGCTTGCATAGCTCTATTACTCGCTTGACAAATCCTTGAAACTTTGCATTGATTTTATTTTTCCTATCCCTCTCTTGTTGTTATTCCTCAATTTCATCATGATCATACATTGACCTTCTTACCCCTCCTAAAGTTTGGACCACATCCATTACCTCCACATAAAACTGGACATCCTTGGTCTTCTTAGTTCCCACACAATGATATGGTTATGCAAATGAAAATAAAGAAAAGTAATCATCTCCTTCTCCATTGGCTAGAAGAATGCATGCTTAATGTTTTGATACATGATATCAACTCTCTCGTCTACTCTCATGGTTGAATACTAAAATCCATTATGGTGGGCCTCTAGAGTTTCAATCATCTTTCTTCCTCTTCCACCAAATGTTGGCCTGATCCACAAGTTTGCTAGCCTAATTGTCTTTGTTTTTGAAAGTTGAAGTTTCTCCTTAGTCACTAGTATATCTCTCTCTGCCTTTTCAGACTCTTTCATTTCTATAGATCATCTGTGGGATTTAATCATTTGTACCACATGGTTGGTGTGCTTTGAATCCTAGATCTAAAGGAAATTTCCTTCACATAAATACTGCTAGGGAATTTCAATGTTGGCATGTAGTTGGCATTAAAGTAGGTACCTAGAACATTGAAAATTATCCTTATATAAGATTCCCTCCATCTTGTTGGCTTGTAACACTCTTTATGGTGGCTACATTAAATGGAACCATGATGCCATATATGGGTACCAAAACAACATCATTTTTTGTATCAACTTGAATCATGATCTCTCTAGAAACAGGGATATCATCCACATTTTTGTACGAAACCATCTCAATGGATGGATTGGAAGAGCCATGTCCATCTCCTGTACCAATTCCCCCTATAGCCAATCTTCTTGTAGTCTCCTCATTCTTTTTCAGAGGATTGGCACTTAAGGTTATGTAATAGAATTTACAATTGATAGTTAAATTGTATAACAATTTTTTTTACGATCTTTACTAACATTTATTAGAAGTGTTGCATGTTTTACATAATTGGAATGGCATGTTAGCTATAATTTTTTTGAAATTTTATTATGGTATGTGAACTTTGATATGATGTAAAATGATTATGGTTTCATCTCATATGTTTAAATATTAGATATATAACAAAAAAATAAATTATTGCATGGAATAAATAATAACTTTTCATTTTAAATGTTTTTTTTGCAGAACATGGGTCTTCCAGAAGATCAAGATGATCCTCATCCTAATATAGATCCATAAAATATTGGTTTTTGTCTATACAGATCACATGGCAGAGGGGGAGGATGATACAAATATGGAAGAAACCGAGGCTGATGAAAATGATGATGATGATGGTGATGATGATGATGAGGCAGTTGCTTGTAGTACCCAATGGCATTCATGATCATATAGACTGCATCATGGATCATTGTTGATATATCATTTTGATCATGATGATCATGATCATGATGGTGGTGATGATGATGAGGAAGTTGCTAGTAGTACCTAATGGCATTCATGATCATATAGACTGCATCATGGATCATTGTTGATATATCGTTATGATGCCTCTTTTCATGGTTATTATCATATGTATCATTTTCATAGCCTACAATACCATATTTTTGAGTTGTATCATATTGACATGTATCATTTTCAATTATATCATTTGAACATGTATCATCTTAACTTGTATCAATTTGAGCTACATAATTTATCATTTTTACTTATATCATTTATACATGTATCATTTTTACTTATGTCGACTGTTGGACATGTATCATTTTGATACGTTATTGATCTACTAGCATATTTTACTTTCACTTATTTTAGTTATATATGATGATGATCTTATCAGTATTGACTTGTCAATTTATGTATATTAAAAGTGGTCGATGGTTTTTGGATGGATATTTATTATGTATGATAATTTTAATTTACTGCTCAGGATGGATGTTGTCAAATTCAATTAAATTATAGATATTTGACTCACATGCTTTAATTATAGATGATGATCATGTTATAATAATTATCTTGTTATTTATTCATATGAGTTAAATAATTAAATTACTTTATAATCATATGAGTTATTTAAGAGGCATGATATATTTAACTAATTAAATTGAAATAAAACATTAAATTAATAAATGGAAGCAAAACAAGAAGATTTTTTAGAATAAAAAAAGGAAGCAACAATGGAAGCCAAACCAGAAGCAATCTTGGAAGAAAAATTAGAAGAAAAACCAAAAGAAAACTTTGAAGCAAAACTGGAAGCAAAAATGGAAGCAAAAATGGAAGTAAACCTGGAAGAAAAATTGGAAGCAAAACTCGAAGCAAAATCGGAAGCAAAATTGGAAGCAAACCTGGAAGAAAAATTGGAAGCAAAATTGGAAGAAAAATCGCAAGCAAACCTAGAAGAAAAACCAGAAGAAAAACTAGAAGAAAACCTGGAAGCAAAACTAGGAAGCAAACCTGGAAGCAAAACGAGAAGAAAAAACGGAAGCAAAACTAGAAGTAAACCTAGAAGGAAAAATGGAAGCAAAATTGGAAGCAAAATTGGAAGAAAAATTGGAAGCAAAACTAGAAGAAAAAATCGAAGCAAAATTGGAAGAAAACCTGGAAGCAAAACCGGAAACAAAACCTAGAAGTAAACTTGGAAGTAAAACCGAAAGAAAAAATGGAAGCAAAATTGTAAGGAAAACTAGAAGCCAAATTGGAAGCACAGCCTGAAGAAAACCTGGAAGCAAAACCAGAAGCAAAATTGGAAGCAAACCTAGAAGAAAAACTAGAAGAAAACTAGGAAGCAAACCTGGAAGAAAAACTAGAAGAAAACCTGGCAAAAAAAGTAGAAGCAAAACTGGAAGCAAAACTAGAAGCAAAACTGGAAGCAAAATTGGAAGCATAAATGGAAGTAAAAATAGAAGCAAAACTGAAAGAAAAATCACAAGAAAACCTGGAAGCGAAACTGAAAGAAAACTTGGAAGCAAACCTCGAAGCAAAACTGGAAGAAAAACTGGAAGCAAACCTAGGAGCAAAAATGGGAGCAGACATGGAAGAAAAATTGGAAGCCAAATTGGGTGCTAATTTAGGTGTTATTTCCCAATGCTAAAGGAGACATTATTACTGGCACTATTTTTCAGCATAAAATCCGATGCTAAAGTAGGCACTGAATTCGGCGTAAAATTTGGCACAAAATCCAATGCCAAAATGAACATTCCATTTAGCGTCGAATTTTGCACTGTGAGACATGTCCAATTGATGGACTCAAATACACTAAAATCTAGTGCTATTTTAGGAACTAATTTCCTATTGTGCTATTGTGGCAAGAGTTAACTAAAAACAAAATTATTTTTTCCTTGGTTTCTTTTATCAATATGCCACATGGAAATGGAATAATCAGTAAGAAACCCTAACATTAAAAAATTAAGTAAAGGTTCAAGAAAGGAAATTCCAATGTATTATTGTGTAATGGTGATGAAGGAACTTGTATGAGCATAACTTGCATACAAATCCTTTCCATTAAATTTCCACCCATCTAAAGATAAAATAAGGAATGTAAGGATTTGAGGAATATAAGTCCAAAGGGTTATGTTGTAATGGTAATGTAATCACCATAAGAGTACAACTGAGGAACAAATTATTTTGACCATAATTATGTGATCCATAACTCTATTGGTCATGTGGCACGATTGTGCTATAAAAAATATAGGATGCATTCATGTGTGACCCAAGTTTAATGTGGCTATGTTGTTCTAGAAATGGAGGCACTCATAAGTCATATGAGCATAATTCATGTACAAATGGTTATCATCACAACTAGGTGTCAATCATCATTGGGTGCATTGAGGTTGACTCAAGTTTAATAGGTTACGATGTAATGATAGCATGATCCAAGAGCGATTACCTTTTGTTGCAATAAAGAGTCTATAACTCTAGTTGATATGTAGAGTGGTTGTGTTATATCAATTATATAGTGCACTCAAGCACAACCCATGTTTAATGGGCTATTCTAGAGAGTGATCAAGATTTTCTAAACCTTATGAATGTTACTTAAAAGTGTATAGCTTAAACTATAGACCAAGTTTGTTACATACTTGAATGCAATCTTAGGTTACCACAAACTATAATAATGTGATCTTCTAATAACCATTATGGGAAGTATTAAAGAAAGACCCATGCTTTATAGGATAAATTTCCATAATCAGTATTACATACCTTAATGATCAAACACAAGCTTCCGACACACTCTAGGATATAATCGAAGATCATACCACACCCTATCAAAACAACTAATTTTTTGACCCAATATTTAAGGTTGTTTTTTAATACCAACACAAGCATTGGTAAGAGCACGGCTAGGGTACAAACCCTAAGCCTTTGTAGAAACATAAACCATAACTCTAGTGGATTAGTGAGGTTGCAATACCAAAAATATTGAGGCATTGTTCGTTTGTCAGAATAATTATAACTCAACAGGGAAAAAAATACCCAATGCTATTTTTTTTAAATACCCATATAAAGAAAATGCCCAATCTCCTTTTTTAAATACCAAGATAGTCAATAATAAAGGGTTCACTAAACATCAAATTTTTTAATGCCCAAGGAAAATGATAACAAAATCAAAATTAAGAAAACTAGGTGTAATACCAGAAAAGGTTGAGACCTCATTTGTTTCTTAGAAAAAACATCATCTCGATAGCGAAAAATATCCAGTACCATTTTTTTAAAGTACCCATTTCAAGTGAAAACCCAGCATTGAAATACCCAAATAGCTAATAAAAAATACCAAGCATCAGTTTTTAAACATACCCAGATATCTAGTAACAAAATAGCCAGCATCATAAAATTCAAATAGCCAAATAGTACTTCACAAAAATAACCAACATCAAATTTTTCAAATACCCAATAGGCATAACATATACATCCAACTTTTAAAAAAATTTAAGAATGGTTTGCTTACCTTTGAGATGATCCAAAACAAAAAGCTCAAAATCCTCAAGACATACTTCCAGGTGGGGAGCTGTTTGATAGAAGGATAGATTTGGCTACATTCTAGACTTGTACGTTGAAGCACTACTGGCAGGAGATTCCTCCACTGGGAAAACCCTTCGATTAGTGCTCAATATCTCCATCTTCAAAACCCTTCAACCTTTGTTTGTTTTCCCAAACTATTTCTTCTAACTAAGCAGTAGTTAAAAACTATGGGAAAATGGTGGTCTTAATTATATCGTTTATTTTTTGTTACACACTTATAAAATATATATATGCATAAGTGTCGGTTAAAGCCTAAATTGATGGCTAAGATGATTTTCTCTCCAAAAACAAAGTTTGATGCAAAAAAATAGTCATTTATAGTTGTTTTGCAAAAAAGGAGTAGAATTTAGTCACTTTTAGTTGTCGTGACTAAAATTTTTAGTCATGTAGTCATTTATTTTCCAAATTCTACTAGTGCATGTCGGCTTGTGTTATTTGAATTTCAAGAATTATTTTTAAGATATGTATAAATAAGAGGTCATTTCACTATGTTTCATCCTAGAAACTTTATGTGGCTTCATGAGATCAAGCCAGAGCATTGTTAGAGCAAGTTTAAGAGCATTTCAAGGCATTAAAGGGTAGAATTATTGAAGATTATTGTAGCAATAAAGATTCCATTATCATGTCAAAGTCATAATACATCATGCATGTTGTTTGAGCTAATATGGTGATGTAGTGTTCAAGATCCATTCAAGCATATCAAAGACATTATTTCAAGAGGAGTTTCATGATCAAGATCCACATCCATTGAGACCACTTCATGCTAGTTTCATATCTACATTTCAAGGTTTAATCAAAGGTTTGGTGAGTGGCGACATTGCATTATTCATTCATCATTTCCTTCATACTACTTGATTTCATTTCAATATTTAAATACTTAAATGGGATTTGACCAAGGAAAACCCCCATCACCAAAAAAACATTTTTATCCTCTTGTGTTTGTGTTTGCAAGTTTTAGGTGGAAGATCCTTTGAAGAGAAAAATTGAAGAAATTTGCAAAGTTGTCAAAGTTGCAAGGAAATTTTTCATCTCATGGAAAATCTTCTACAAGATTTATTTCCGGCTCTCTGACTATGAAACTTGGGAATCTGGGAGTGTAGACACAACAAAAGAGAACCTAAAAAGCATTTTTACAAACCCCTAGCAAGGACCCATTCACCATAGGGCAAATGAGTCCTCAATGAGCTTCAAAAAGGAACTTTTGGTGATTGGTACACATCATTTTCCCTTTCTTAGATCTTCCTTTTGATTGTTGGTTCTATTAGTTTTGAGTACAGTCCTTCATTTTCACTTTGTAGCTTGCATTTTGGATTTTATTTGATAGTTTCAATCTTTCCCCCCAAAGGATTATTTGACTCATACCCCTATACTTGCATAGAAAGGAAATTTTTTGATTCATACCTTGGTTTGACTCACCTTTTGGTTGATATTCATTTCACAATTTGGATCTCATTTCCTTCAATGAGTTGAGGAAAATAGGGTTATTTTTTCTCATTGTGGTGAACCCCCCTTTTATGATAACCACCGCATTTCTCGTTATTTCACCTTCATGATTGAAAATGATGATAAATGCAAATTGTGACTTTAATATGTTTCCTAGGTGAAAGAAATACTAAAATATGCATTAAGATGATATTGCTTTAAAGGAATGAATATGTTTTATATTGATGAAATGTGATGAAAGAATATGTATTGTGATGTGAATATTTTAGTGTTTTTTCAAAACAAGTGTTTTATGATGAAAATGGATTTAATGTGAATGGCTAACTACCTATGCAATGTATTAAGCTAGATGCAAGAATGTATTCAAGCCCTCAAGTACGCAATGGGGAGTATCACTCAAGATAACTTGGTTTGGTAACCCTTAATAATCCTAACTAAGCATACACACACTCACTTATAGTTGGTCAAGTTAAGTCAATAGTGTTGGTGTTTTATTTTTCCATCTAAGCTTTGAAACTCTCTAAGAGGTAGCCAACCTCTATGTTTAAGAATTCTCAAAGTTAATTGCCAATTGAAAAGATTCAGTCAAAGACTGAAATCTCCTACACTTCTGGCTCTACAAGACCAAGGTGGGTCAACCTACACAATGTCTAAAACTTAATTCAACCATACACACTGACATTGATTTTTATAGTAGATAATTCCCAATAAATACACTAAGGGAAGCATCGACAACCTCAAATTTGGCTACATTCTTAGTAACTCAACACTCACTCAAAACTTGGGAAGAACACTAAACTACAACCAAACAATAAGGATTTAAAATGATTTTGCATGTATAAAATGTTTTTGAGATGCATAAAACTAAATAATAGATTAGTGCCAATTTTGGGCCATGGAGTCAAACACATAAAATGAATTCATCAGCAAAAATACTTCAACCAGTGGATTTAAATTGCTAATTATTTATATCAATTGTTAGTGTCCTGCACCAACAATCCCTCTCTTATTATCAATCCAATTCTCCTTATCAAATCCCATCTACACACCTGAAATCACAATCATATGATCAAAGCATTTTAACCATTTCTTTGAAACAGACCAATGAAGAGACAAAACAATATCATAAAATTTGAGATGAGAAACTCAAAGATACTTTGTATTATTGAATTCATATGACTAAATGTGTACAAATATGGAGACAATATGAAGATATTCATGAATGTGCAAACACCTTCGTGATTTTATTTGCATAAACTAGTTGTATTTGCTCATGAAATCAGAAAATTATAGCTTACAGACTCAAGAAATGACTTATAATTTACAATTCTCTATCTACCCAGCCTCACAAAAATTTTCAGAACCCAATCTCATAACCCTTTACAATTGAGAGAAGAAGAGAAGATATAGAGAACAAAAGAAACCAAGAGCAATCCTAAAATGCATCCATAGTTGATAACTAGTAGCTTCATCCTTTGTTAACTTGCAAAAAGAAAAACATCTCTCTTCTCTCATCCAACAAAATATTTGCCTCGAATTCTTCCTTTGCAATCTATTGTTCAGTAACTAAAAATTTTTCCATGTGGAGAATCTCCACCATTTATTTGTTGTGTGAAAAATAATTATGCCCTCCGCGAAAACTTATTTTCTGCTCTTTTATTATGTTGCACTTTACTTTCACTTATTTAAAATATCGGTCCATTAAATAATTTCACATACTCCATCTTTAGCTTGGATTTTAAAATAAACAATTTAAATATTGCATTTGCACAATATTTAATTCATGGGCCCACCTTTTATTTTCTAGTTTACTCATCCTGTGCAGCTTACCCATGCCATATATTTTCACCACCATTTCAAACATTTACGAGGGTAAAATATTTGGTTTTAAATATTCTCCTAATAGCTCATTAAAATATGATAGCACTTAAAATATTATATTAGGCTCTTTAAGATTATAAATGTTTTACCTTTCTTTTAAAAAGAAAACAAAATATTTTAAAAATCGAGCCATCCCGTGTATTGAAAACATTGCCTAGGCCCGCCACTGCCATGTGGCAAAAATTCGCTCACCTCGTAGGAATTAACCGGTGACCGATTTGGAGGTGCGAGCCAATGAGAAAGGGTGGAGATCTTGTTGCATTTTCATCCTCACTTCTAATTCATCGATCAACTTCCTCACTTGTTTGTGTTGCCCTAGCTTCATCTTCACCATTTTCCCTAGCTCTGCAAATAGCTCGAGCTTGCAATGGCGACCATTCTCTCAACTTTCTCCTCCAAACACCACTTGCTTGAAAGAGAAGCAAACAATCTTCTAATAGGTTTGATGAAGACCATTCTGCAATCTCCTTTTGCGAATCATGGCGGTTCATATATTATGTGTGGGAATTAAGCTTCAATGGTTGCCCATGTCTCTATTTAAAATCACACCCACCAGTTGTATGCAAGAAAACACCCCTTGAACCCTTCACATTACTCTAGTTGGGCATAATGGTTGTGACCACTCCATGAAAAATTGATGGCTTTGAATCCGGCGGGAAAGATGAGACCATGGATTGTAGAACATGGTATCATAACTACAAATTGTAATTGCCTCAAGTTTCTAATGTCTTTTCAAAAAATTCATTGTGCATGCAGCCCACAATGATGGCGTCCCTCACCTAGCGTGAGCCTACCACTTCACCCTAACCACAATTTCTCCATGCATTGATTCATGCCAATTGTAGTTGCCTTGATATTTTCTGACGCCATCAATAAATCCATTCACTAATCGGCTGCAAATATGGCGACTTTGATACATTCATCGACCTCCATAAAAATGCATTACTTCTACCTTGGAGCTGCACCACATAAGAGTCTCTCAACTCATGTGTAGGTAAGGTAGGGAGGGTGTTGATAAAAGGGACAAAATCGGCATTCACACATGCCAGTGACATTTTCTAAAGAGTTTATGCAGCCACTTCAATGAATCCATCTTGTGTGTGATGTCACAGAGGGAGGAAAGATGTCTTCCCTGGCATCTCCATTGTTTGCAAAACAAATATCTCATGATCTCTACCAATGCTTCACCCTTGAGTCAACCTTTGAGGAATTACAATCCTATGCTTAGTGTTTAATGGGTATGGCCGGCAAAGGTCTTACTCTAGGATGAACAAAGTTTCTAAGGAGTCCTTGATATACGCTCGGTATGTGAGGCACAAACCGTGAACACCAATCCGTCACAAGCGTGAGTCGGGAGCCCCAGCGAGATACTGAAAGGCTCGAACCAACTCTTCACGTCTATCTAGGTATCACCCTAGTTTTGACGTTCTGCCAATTACGACGCAACTGGATTGAGGTACAACTTTGGCTCTCCCCCCTTTATATACCCCGTCGGTACGCATGGTTGGGATCGTCCCTTGGGGTGATGAAATCCCCAAGCAGGTCCCACTAAGAAGATGACACTAATTGTTTCCAATGACCTCCTTCGGATCCACACAATGTGCAAAGGAGGAAAGTGAAAACAAAATAATGCCCCCTTAGGGTAAAATAAGTAAAATAGACATAGCAAATAGTAAATATTACTTTCCCCTACTTATACTAAGTACATAGATAAAGTAGCAAGGAAAGACTTTTAAGAATCAGAATTAAAAATAAAAAATAAAGGAAGGTCCTACAAGGAAATGTTAATTGTTTATCCCTTCCCTTTTGTGATTTTGCAGCAAAAATACGCAAGATACCAACAAGCAATCTGACTTCACTCATTAACAAACATGATTAGCAGGTTAGAACACAAAATAGAAAAAGAAAGAGACAAAAATGGAGCTAAAATGCCCCTTTTTACCTTCTCGAATGTGCTATTAAGGGCAGATTCACCCCTCTGCAGAAAAAAGTCAAAGGGTAGATTCGCCCCTCTGCAAAAAATAGTAAAAAACAAAGGGCAAGGTCGCCCCTCTGCAGAAAATAGTCAGAAATAGCAAAGGGCAGGGTCGCCCCTCTGCAGAAAATAGTCAAAAACAGAGGGCAAGGTAGCCCCTCTGCAGAAAATAGTTGGAAACTGCAAAGGGCAGGGTCACCCCTATGCAGAAAATAGTCATAAATAGAGGGCAAGGTCGCCCCTCTATAGAAAACAGTCGGAAATAGAGGGCAAGGTCGCCCCTCTACAGAAAACAGTCAGAAACAGAGGGCAAGGTCACCCCTCTGTAGAAAACAATCGGAAACAGCAAAGGGCAGGGTTGCCCCTCTGCAGAAAACAGTCAGAAACAGAGGGCAAGGTCGCCCCTCTGCAAAAAACAATCAGAAATAGCAAAGGGTAGGGTCGCCCCTCTGTAGAAAACAGTCAGAAACAGAGGGCAAGGTCGCCCCTCTGCAAAAAATAGTCCGAAATAGAGGGCAAGGTCGCCCCTTTGCAGAAAAAAGTCAGAAACAGAGGGCAAGGTCGCCCCTCTACAGAAAACAATTGGAAACAGCAAAGGGCAGGGTCGCCCCTCTATAGAAAACAGTTAGAAATAGAGGGCAAGGTCGCCCCTCTACAAAAAATAGTCAAAAACAAGGGGCAAGGTCGCCCTTCTGCGGCGTCCAAGAGGGCAAGTGCGCCCCTCTGCGACCTGAATCTTCAAACAAGCAAACAACAAAAAATGTGAAAGAAAGAGACCCCTTTGTGGGTCCCACCAGGCGTGCCAGAAATGTGATCCTAATAAAATGTTGCTTCCTAAATGTGAGATGTTAGATAAAACTAATAGTGCAATAAAGAGAAACAACAAGATAATAGGGCACCTCAATGATTAGCCTAAGAAAATGAACAATATGAAAGCAAGATAAACAAATAGATTGTTGTTATACCTTCATGTTGTTGTCTCTTCCCTTGGTTGGCCCTTTGATGCTTCAAGAATTGTGTGCTCCTTGGATGGCAATGGATTTTGAATGGATGCAAGATGAATTGGTGATGCTAAATGCTATGGTAGATGAGAGCTTGAATGACAATTTTGCAAGAGTTTTGTTGCAAAAGACTTGATCCCTTTAAAATAAGAGAAATGAGGGGTATTTATAGGTTAATTGGAATTCTCTAGAGAATTCAACAGTTGGGATTGATCCAACAAAGATCAAGATGAAGGGCTATGGTGAGTTGAGGACTCACAAGCCCTCACATCTTGACATGTGGAAGGGTGAGATGTCCTAGGGTGGAGTGATGTGGAGATGAGGTGGATCTTGGGGGATGAGAAGATTCCTTGGAGGAATAAAAGTGAATTAAAAATTCACAATGATTAAAAGAATCTAGTGGATAAGAGAGGGTCTCCAAAAAGCTGGAGATTTGTCACATGTGGGTGATGTGACAAGTCCAAGGTTCTAGAAGCCCTTGGCACATGTGAAGTGACAAGTCAAGGCTTCTAGAATCTTGCATGGGGGATGGGGAAGACCTTGGAAAGATAAAAGTGAATTAAAAATTCACATGGGGAAGAGGGGAACCTTGGTTGAATAAATGTGAATTAAAAATTCACATGGGGAAGGGAGTCCATACCAAAAATGGTAAGTGGGAAGGTTGACCAAAAAAGGTAAGCCAAATGTGGCTAATGATTCTGATTAAGGTTGTGCAAACACATGATTAAGGTAATTAATGAGAGATTAGAGGCAAGTGGGAGATTATGGAGGATGTGACACTTAATCTTGATTAAGTGGTGCACATCCTAATCACATTAATTAATTTAATCCGGATTAGGAGAGGGTTATGGAGAATGTGACAAGGAGAGAGAAAAAGGGGAATTAAAAATTGGTTTTAATTCAAATGGTTAAAAGACTAAATTAAATAATTTGTCATATTTATTTAATTTAGAGAAGAAAATGGGGTAAGGCAAAGTATTTAATTTATTTAATTAGATACTTTAGGAACCTTAGGCAGAAAATTAAATAATGATTAAATACATTATTTAATCACTATTAATGGAATAGATGAATAAAGTAGACAATTTTGATCATATGGAAGTGATCAAATTTGGATGTCTACATTTTGCCCCTCTTCGAAGTATCGTTAGAATAACAGTGCTTCGAAGAAAAGAAAGTGCAGATGACTAGAAGAAGTGACCGAAAGAGGATGCCCCAGCATGGGGAAGAGGATATGAGTCATTCAATTAATGAGGAATGGATGAAGATGCCCCAATCATGGAAGGTGTTGATTATAGTTAGAAAAAAATGTAAATGTGAAGGGTAGGTATGCCACCTCAAGAGGGCGACAGGAGAAAAGAGAGGGGTCCTAGGTGACCTCTAAATAGGAAGAAATGGATGGTATAGTTGGAAAGAGGGAAAAAAATTAGGCAAGTTTTCCTTTTGAACGAAGTCAATTAGACAAATGGGGTGCAAATGGCGGCACCGAGAAGGGAAGGGATTAGTCAAAGGAATAAAACAGTAAATAAAAGGTAAAAATACCTTTGAAAAGGGGAGGGAAAAGAGAGGGGTCCAAAAAAAAAATCTCCCAATAGAAAGAAATGGAGGGTATGGTTGGAAAGAGCTCGAAAAAATAAGCAACTTTTCCTTTTGAATGAAGTCGATCCAACGCGCGGTTTGCAAATGGCGGCCCCGGGAAGAAAATGGAGAAAAAGTGTTGCAGAGGGGCGAATGTGCCCCACTGCAGAAGGGGCGAGTTCACCCCGGGAGGGCGCTTACGCTCCGGGAAGGGGCGAGTTCGCCCCAGGAGGGTGGGTTCACCTCGAGAAGGGGCAAGTTTGCCCCGAGAGGGCGAGTTCGCCCCGGGAGGGCGGATCTGCCCCAGCCGGTTGAGGGCGGGTCCACCCCACTGCAGGCCAAGGGCGGGTTCGCCCTGGCAGGCCGAGGGTGGGTTCTCCCCGTTGCAGACCGAGGGCGGGTTCACCCCGGCAGTCCAAGGGCGTGTCCGCCCTGCAAGCGGGAGGAAAGAGGGAGGGGGAAGAGGAAAGAAAGAAAGAGAAGAAGGAAAGAAATAAAGTGGGGGGAGGAGGAAGAAGAAGGAGGAAGAGATGGGGGAAAGGATGAAAGATGAGATTAGGAAAGGGGATATGAAAATGATGATGTAAGTTCATGGATAAGAAATGATGATAAGCGATGGGAGATAAAGGCGAGCACAAAAGAAATATGATGTTGCCCCAGGCAAGCTGCAGAAGTGCGAATACGCCCTCTGGATTGCTGCAGAAGTGAAAATACACCCTCTGGATTGCTGTAGAAGTGCGAATACGCCCTCTGGATTGCTGCAAAAGTGTGAATACGCCCTCTGGAGTGCTGCAAAGGGGCAGATGAGTGATGAAAGATGAAGGGATGTGGGAAAAGATGAGAGATGAGATGATGAAAGGGGATATGAAGACAATGATGTAAGTTGATGGATAAGAAATGATGATAAGTGATGAGAGATAAATGTGAGCACAAATGGATTCGAGGACACATATGATGTTGTCCCAGTCAAGCGACAAGCCAGGTTGAGTGGATGGTTGATGGAGTGTTGTTTGATAAGGACATGAGACATCCCAAAACAACACAAAGATGAGGAATGACACATCCTGATGAGGATGAGGATAAGGATGAGTGTTGTTGATGAGGGAATGATACATCCCAAAACAACACAAGGATAGGGAAGGATACATCCGGATGAGGATGAGGATGAGTGTTGTTTGACGAGGGAATGATACATCCCAAAACAACACAAGGATAGGGAAGGATACATCCCGATGAGAGTGTTGTTGATGAGGGAAGGATACATCCCAAAACAACACAAGGATAGGGAAGGGTACATCTTGATGAGGGTGTTGTTGATGAGGGAAGGATACATCCCAAAACAACACAAGGATAGGGAATGGTACATCCCAGAGATGATAATGATGATGATGATGAGGATGATGAGGATGATTGGATCAAGGCTTGTAGCAAGGCTAAAACCAAGAGTGTGATTAAATTATTTGAATGGATGAGGATGGGGGAGATATGCAAGATGATGGAATCGAAAATGAAATGCAATCCTAATGCAATTTGCCATCCATAGAGCACTGATTTTTGCTATAGCATAAGACACCGGGCGTCGGGGTATGTAAACCAAGACGGATTAGTGTCTAATGCATAAAACAAACATAACAGACAAGAAGGCTATTCCAACACCCCAAAGTCATAAAGACAGTGGTCGGGCCTGGTATTGGGATAACCACAAGCACAAAAGGATGCCCCAACATAACACAAGACCTCAAGGATCTTGGTGGGTACTACGTGGGACAACCAAGAAGACAAAAACAAAGAAAAAGATCAAGATACGCCCCTATGTTTACTAGTCAAAGCACACCATGATATGATAGATCAAGGCGACCATGACAAGTGATGATAGGGAGCTCAAATGATAAACAAAATGTCAAAAACATTAAAAGATCACAATCGAGTTTGAAACGTCCTTTTCCATAGGATCAAGATGATGGATGAGGTTGATGAGGTCTGTTAGGAAGGATAAATCCTATTGAGACCGATGATGGATAGTAAATTAAAAGATCGACATGACGTAGGATACCAGAAACCAATTGGATCTTGTGATATAGATGACCATTGTTTGATAAGCACTAGCCCGGATAGGGACATACTTGATGAAATGACAAGACAACATGATGACAGGATGATAGGACAAAAGGCAATAAAAACCCTAAAGACCTAGGGGCTCGAGGGTTGATCAAAGATCAACCTTTCCTACGTGAAAGCGCAGAGCCCTCGTAGTTCGATAAGAGACCATGGATAAAAGTGGAAAGAGGAAAATGAAGACCTTGATGGAGGACAATGATCAGATGGAAAAAATGCCCAGGGGGCGGACCAAATGATTGACCTTGTCTATGTGAAAGCACAGGGGCCACGTAGCTCGACACAAGGCCAAAGATAGACGATGGAAGAGACAAGATAGACAAAAGATAGAACCCCAGGGGCAGATCAAATGACCGACCTTGCCTACGTGAAAGCGCAGGGGCAACGTAGTTCCACCAGAGACCGACGGAAGACAATGGATAAGGGATGATGAGATGACCAAGATAAATGGATAAAATGATGGAGTGGATATGATGAGCCAGGATAGGCCGCAGGATTGGATAGAACGATGGTTGATATGTGTAAGATATGTAGGATGTGAAGCTCAGGGATGGGATAGGTAATTCAGATCATTAGAATATGAATTTGAGAGGTGAGACGATGGATAGATGAGTGATGAAGATGTGAGAAAGATGTGGTAAATAGATAGGAGGGACGAATGACGATGTGAATGGCATTGGGTTGCATGTAGGTAGCCTAGAGCTAGTTACCAATGACAAGGGATAATAGAGGGAAATGGATGGATGGATAAGAAGATGCTAGGATAGGTGGATAGATGATGGATAGATGAGTGATGAAGATTGGAAAGATGTGAGAAAGAGATAGGAATGATGATAGTGAAATATCAAGTCATTGGATTGCATGAGGGTAGCCTATAGCTAGAGACCAATGACAAGGGATTATGAGATGGAAGGAAAAGAAGATGCTAGGATAGGTGGATAGATGATGGGTAGATGAGTGATGAAGATTGGAAAGATGTGAGAAATAGATAGGAATGATGATAGTGAGGTATCAAGTCATTGGATTGCATGAGGGTAGCCTATAGCTAGAGACCAATGACAAGGGACTATGAGATGGAAGGAAAATGGATGGATTGATAAAGATGGGGAGATAGAAATATTCTAGGATATATGGATAGAAGGATAAGGATTCAGAAAGATGACATGGATTACTGGGTAGATAAACGGATGAGGAGATAAGGATGAAAAGATGGAAAAGGACTTGTGGATGGGTAGATAGGAAGATAAGGATAGGGAGATGGATTGGATGTTTAGATAGATGAATGGGGAGATAAGGATGAAAGGATGAAAAGGAGTATGGGATGAGAGGATGGGGAGATGGATAAGATTACCCGGCGGAATGGATGGACGATGTCTCCAAGGACCCAATTGCAAATAAGGAGATTCCCTCACTCTATATGTGTCATGCATGATGAGGCAAGAGGGATAGCAAGATGGGTGGATAAGGGAGTGAGATGGGCAATGGAAGATAGATAGAGGTGGATAAGGAATATGATAGTGTATGGATGGGAATATATGCCAAGAGGTGTCCAAAGCATGTATATAGGTTTGCCCCTACATTTATCAAGATCACAAAGAAGAGGGAGGAAGTGGGATAAATGGGATAGGATGGATAGGATGCAGAAGATAGGTAGATGTAGGAGATGGAGGAAAGGAATGCGTAAGTGGATGTTGCCCCATATCGTGGAAGGAGACTAGATGGGGAATTTACGCATGATGCCTCTTTGCTAGTTTTCATCATGGTACTTATCCAAGGCGCTTGTTTTCCAAGTTTTCACCATTGGATGAATGATTTTCTCTTTACTATTTTTTTTTGACTTTTTGACTTTTTTGACGTTTTGAATTTTTGACTAGGATACGGGTGAAGATGGATGAGGATGTGGATTTGGAAGAAATAAGCATCAAGTTCCATATGAGGTAATCAGAGACCATGTGTAAAGTGACCATCAGATGTTAGTACAACCTTATTAGAATGGATGGATTATGCAAGAGGATGGATTAAAGGGATTTGATGGGGGAGATAGAGAGGATAGTGGAGGGGGTGTTGGAAAGTGTATGGGTGGAATGATGGAGTGGATTGGTGATGGGGGAAGGTGTTCAAGACCAACATGGGCACATGTGATGGTGGATGCGAAAAGATTGGTGGATGAATGGATGGAGAGTGTGACGATAATGGAGGCATTGGGATAGTGAATTTTGGGATGTAGGGACCCAAAACAAATTTAGGAGATGGAGGAGGTGAATGATTTTGTGGGGAAATAACAACTTTGGATGTCGTTATGGACTTTTCAATTGAAGGTATGGCACCTTTTTTCTTTGGGATCCACATGGTTTTTATTTTTGCTTCGGTGGGCCTTTGTGGCCTTTTCGATTGATTTGGATTTTGGACTTGATTTTTATCTTCTTCAACATGTCTTTTGAAGGGGACATGAGGAACTTTAGATTCATGTGGATGTTTGGATTTATGTGTTGTTGCTTTGGCATCCAAATTTCTTTTAACAAAAATGGGATAGATGTGAGGAGATGGAGGATGGGGAGCGATGGAGGTAGGGTTGTAGGGATTACGTGTAGATGGAGAATGTGTAGGTATGTGCCTTTGTTGATCCTGATTAGGAGTTATGAAGGTAGGATTTTTATGCTGTGTACGAGGGAGAGGGGGTGGATGAATGAAAGGATGAATAGGATAAGATGGAGGCGGTGATTTTGGGATATAAGGACCCAAAATAGATTGTGTATATGGAGGATGTAAGGGTTTTGATGGAGGGATATAAGAAACTATAGTAGATGAAGGATGAGCAATGATGGATGGAGGGACATAAGGACCCAAAATAGATTGAGAGGATGAGGGAGGAATATGGATGGTTGTTTGTAGGTAGTATGATGGAGGAGGGGGGATGGTGGCATATGTCTTGGTAGAATGATGGGAAGTACCTCTTGTACCTTTAGAAGAGGATCGTTTAGGATGTACAAAGGTTGTACCAATATCTTTAGAGTGTGAGTTTTGGGAGATATATCCAAGACCATGTGTACCTGGATGTTCTTTGACTTGAATGGGCTCTAACATTCCTTACTCATGAAGGCCTAAACCTTTTCCTTGATAGTTCATGTTCTCAAGCATATGATCTATGGTAGGATGTTTATTCTCTTGGAAGAATGATGCAATTGCATTATTAGGTGAAGGAGGATGGGTGGTGCATATACTTTGATTTTCTTCGACAAGAAGACCACCATGGATGCACATAATGTTACCAAGGTGATACAAAAGTGGCATTGGGATGGTAAGACTAGATGGCGATGAAGGATCATGTGATGGGGATGAGGGGATAGCAACATCAAGAGGAATGAGTGATAAGGGATCATGAGAGGAATTGGGGAGTACAATGGGATCTAGATGTATGGTAGTGGATGATAAGGGCTCATGAGATGGAGTGATTGGATCTTGAAGGCAAAGGGGATCATGGGATGGAGTGGAGGAGATAGTGTGATCTTGAGATGGGGTGGATGGGAGGATAGGATCATGACTTGGTTGAGGATATGGATCATGAGATGAAATGAATGGATGACTATGTTCTTGAGATGGAGTAGATGGGATGGAGTGATCTTGATTTGGAGGAGGGGATATGCTTGTATGCTTTGGATCAAGCGCTTGGCATGACTCATCTTGTGTGGGATGTATGATGATGGAAGAGTGTTGGAGGGACTCCTCAATTGGGGGAGAGAGGAGGATGGAGGATTCATGAAGGTCATTGGATTGAAGTTTGTGAATATTAGGAGTGGGAGGAGGGGATTGGATGTCTTCAATGGATTGGGTGGATCTAGTAGTAGAATATGGGGATTCAATGGATTCTATGGGGTTGACCGGCTCAATCATTTGGATGGTGGTAGGAATGGTGATGAGAGGGATAGGTGTAGGATGGAGGAGGGCCTCATCACTAGTGACAGTACATGGTAGAGTGGGAGGGCATGGTGGCTCTTCTTGCATGAGTCCTTGGGCGACATTTGGAAGAGATGTCGGATTAGGTAGGGTGATGGGAATGGATGGAGGACTAGGAGGAGATGTGGGATTAGGGTTAGATTTAGGGATGGGAATGGATGAAGGATTAGGGATTGATGGATTAGGATTGGATGGAGGAATAGGACGAGATGGAGGATGAGGATTAGATGAAGGGGTGGGACTAGATGGAGGACTAGGAGTGGTTGGAGGATTAGGATTAGATGTGGGTATGGGATTGGATGTAGGATTAGGATTAAAAATTGGAGGATTAGGATTAAGAATTGGAGGATTAGATGTAGAACTAGGAGGAGATGGAGGATTATGGTTAGGGATTTGTGGATTAGGATTGGATGGAGGATTAGGATTAGATGAAGGGATGGAAATGGATGGAGGATTAGGATTAGATGAAGGGATGTAAATGGATGTAGGACTAGGAGGAGATGGAGGATTGGGATTAGATGAAGGGATGGGACTAGATGGAGGACTAGGATTAGATGAAGGGATGGGATTGGATGTAAGACTAGGAAGATATGGAGGATTATGATTAGATGAGTGTATGGGACTAGATGGAGTACTAGGAGTGGTTGGAGGAGATGTAGGATTATGATTAGATGGAGGATTAAGATATAATGCAGTGAAAGGGAGAGTGATGTAGGAAGATGTGGATGTTGGATTAGATTGGGATGGGGAGTGATAGTAGGAAGATGTAGATGAAGGATTAGAATGGGGAGATGTGGAATTAATGTAAGGGTATGGGGATGGGGGATTGTGATAGGAAGGCGTGGATGTTGGATTAGAATAGGAAGATTGAGGTGGTGAACCATTGTAGGAGGACATGTATGGTGGGTTGGCGTAGGAGGATATAGATGGTAGATTAGGATGAGAGAATTGAGATGGTGGATGAGGATAGGAGGAATATTGGGATGGTAGATTGTGATAGGAAGGTGTAGGTGTTGGATTAGGATGAGAAGATTGGAATGTGGGATTAAAGTAGAGGTATTGGGATTGTTGATGATGATGAGGATAAGAGGACGTGGATGTTGGATAGGATAGAGGTTGAATGGGAGGACATGATGAATATGTCGATGGTGAGGATGTTGGATATCCCTTGTCAAGGGTAGCATAAGAACCGTTATTAGGCATGGATGAAGGCATGGTGGGATAGTTTGAAGAAGTAGTGGGATTTTGGAACGCAGTTGGAGAGAGCTTACTAGCAATAATAGCGTCAAGAGGGTCTATATAACAATCTTCATGATTAACAAGATTTTCCTTATTGTCATCAACGGAGTTAGGATTCCCCTTGACTACTATTATTGGTCGTGTGAGAGGGGGATAAGGATTCATGATGGAGATAGATTAGAAGGAAATAATAGATGATGGATAGAGAACTAGGATGAATTGAAAGCTCATATGGGGATTGGATGAAAGCTCAGATTGGGATTGGATGAAAGCTCATATTAGGATTATGGGATTAACGCTCAAATTAGGACTAAATTGGGGCTTAGATTGGGATTGGATCATAGGATATGATAGGATTGATTTGAAAACATGATCATGGGTTTTAACTAGAGGACGTAAGGTGTTGACAATCAAATTTTTGCCAAATTTGGCAGTTTTCAAAAATTGTCAAATTTTGCCATTTTAGGAAACTTCATAGGTGTACGTTTGAGAGTCTAGTTTTTTCCACAAAATACCCAATACTAAGATAGGATGAATTTCCAACTAACATCGGAAATATGAGACATGCATTTAGAGTTATTAATGAAACAGTTCATCAAAAACTAGAAAATTAAAAAAAATAAATGCTAATTTGTGATTTTGAGGGTCAAGATGAAAGTTTGAGGCTCTGAAAACGTGTTGAAGCAAAGATCCAATGCACTTAAAAGTTGATTGGGAATCCAAATGCCAGCTCCTAATGCAACCACCCGTAAAATTTTAGCCAAAACCCACATCCGAGTCAAAAGTTATGGCCTTTAGAAGTTTTGGCATAAAAATCAAAAATTTCAAAAATGAAGTCTAGATGATTGGGATGGATGATTTGATGATAGATATGGACTCCAATGATGTTCTAAGAAGCACTTATGTAGTCTAGTCGATAAAACGTTGATTTTCAGAAAATGTTAACGGATGCTCGGAACAGGGAAACGGCCACTCGGAACAGGTAATCGAATATTCAGATTGGATAGGTAGATGGTCGAGAGGGGTGAACGGGGCCTTAGAATGGCCAAATAAAGGTTTGGATTGGTCAAATGAGTGTTTAGGATGGTAGAATGGTCAAACGAAGGCTTCGGGGGTTCGAACGGGGGTTCAAAATGATCAAACGGGTGAAATTGGCCGTTCAGCGAGGCGTATTCGCACTTTTGCAGTAAAACTACTAAAACAGAGGGCAAGGTCACCCCTCTACAATAAAAAGGCTGAAACAGCAAAGGGCAGATTCGCCCCTCTGTAGAAAATGGCCAGAATAGAGGGCAAGGTAACCCCTCTACAGTGGAAAAGGCTAAAACAGCAAAGGGCAGATTCACCCCTCTGTAGAAAATGGCCGGAACAGAGGGCAAGGTCGCCCCTCTGCAGTGGAAATTTCAACTTGGTTTGGATAAGAGATTTTGGCAAGGACTTAAAATGGTTTAATGACAGTTTGACTTACCAAAATTTACTGATTCTTCACAGAAAGACACTTTGAACAAGCACAATCTTGTGATTAGTGTTTAATGGGTATGGCCGGCAAAGGTCTTACTCTAAGATGAACAAGGTTTCTAAGGAGTCCTCGATATACGCTCAATACGTGAGGCACAAACCATGAACACCAGTCTGTCACAAGCGTGAGTCGGGAGCCCTAGTGAGATACTGAAAGGCTCGGACCAACTCTTCACGTCTATCTAAGTATTACCCTAGTTTTGACGTTCTACCAATTATGACGCAACTAGATTGAGGTACAGCTTTGGCTCTCCCCCTTTATATACCCCACCGGTACGCCCCTCTGTAGAAAACAGTCAAAAACAAAGGGCAAGGTCGCCCCTCTGTAGAAAATAGTCAGAAATAGCAAAGGGTAGGGTCGCCCCTCTATAGAAAACAGTCAAAAATAGAGGGCAAGGTCGCCCCTCTGCAGAAAACAGTCAGAAACAGCAAAGGGCAGGGTCGCCCCTCTGCAAAAAATAGTTAGAAACAAAGGGCAAGGTCGCCCCTCTATAGAAAATAGTCGAAAATAGAGGGCAAGGTTGCCCCTCTACAGAAAACAGTCAGAAACAGAGGGCAAGGTCACCCCTCTGCAGAAAATAGTCAAAAACAGCAAAGGGCAGGGTCGCCCCTCTGCAGAAAACAGTCAGAAACAGAGGGCAAGGTCGCCCCTCTGCAAAAAATAGTCGGAAATAGTAAAGGGCAGGGTCGCCCCTCTGCAGAAAACAGTCAGAAACAGAGGGCAAGGTCGCCCCTCTGCAGAAAACAGTCGGAAACAGAGGGCAAGGTCGCCCCTCTGCAGAAAATAGTTGGAAACAGAGGGGAAGATCGCCCCTCTGTAGAAAATAGTCAGAAACAGCAAAGGGCAGGGTCGCCCCTCTCTAGAAAACAGTTAGAAATAGAGGGCAAGGTCGCCCCTCTGCAGAAAACAGTCGGAAACAAGGGGCAAGGTCGCCCTTCTGCGACGTCCAAGAGGGCCAGTTCGCCCCTCTGCGACCTGAATCTTCAAACAAGCAAACAACAAAAAACGTGAAAGAAAGAGACCCCTTTGTGGGTCCCACCGGGCGTGCCAGAAATGTGATCCTAATAAAATGTTGCTTCCTAAATGTGAGATGTTAGATAAAACTAATAGTGCAATAAAGAGAAACAACAAGATAATAGGGCACCTCAATGATTAGCCTAAGAAAATGAACAATATGAAAGCAAGATAAACAAATAGATTGTTGTTATACCTTCATGTTGTTGTCTCTTCCCTTGGTTGGCCCTTTGATGCTTCAAGAATTGTGTGCTCCTTGGATGGCAATGGATTTTGAATGGATGCAAGATGAATTGGTGATGCTAAATGCTATGGTAGATGAGAGCTTGAATGACAATTTTGCAAGAGTTTTGTTGCAAAAGACTTGATCCCTTTAAAATAAGAGAAATGAGGGGTATTTATAGGTTAATTGGAATTCTCTAGAGAATTCAACAGTTGGGATTGATCCAACAAAGATCAAGATGAAGGGCTATGGTGAGTTGAGGACTCACAAGCCCTCACATCTTGACATGTGGAGGGTGAGATGTCCTAGGGTGGAGTGATGTGGAGATGAGGTGGATCTTGGGGGATGAGAAGATTCCTTGGAGGAATAAAAGTGAATTAAAAATTCACAATGATTGGAAGAATCTAGTGGATAAAAGAGGGTCTCCAAAAAGCTGGAGATTTGTCACATGTGGGTGATGTGACAAGTCCAAGGTTCTAGAAGCCCTTGGCACATGTGAAGTGACAAGTCAAGGCTTCTAGAATCTTGCATGGGGGATGGGGAAGACCTTGGAAAGATAAAAGTGAATTAAAAATTCACATGGGGAAGAGGGGAACCTTGGTTGAATAAATGTGAATTAAAAATTCACATGGGGAAGGGAGTCCATACCAAAAATGGTAAGTGGGAAGGTTGACCAGAAAAGGTAAGCCAAATGTGGCTAATGATTTTGATTAAGGTAATTAATGAGAGATTAGAGGCAAGTGGGAGATTATGGAGGATGTGACACTTAATCTTGATTAAGTGGTGCACATCCTAATCACAGATTAATTAATTTAATCCGGATTAGGAGAGGGTTATGGAGAATGTGACAAGGAGAGAGAAAAAGGGGAATTAAAAATTGGTTTTAATTCAAATGGGTTAAAAGACTAAATTAAATAATTTGTCATATTTATTTAATTTAGAGAAGAAAATGGGGTAAGGCAAAGTATTTAAATTATTTAATTAGATACTTTAGGAACCTTAGGCAAAAAATTAAATAATGATTAAATACATTATTTAATCACTATTAATGGAATAGATGAATAAAGTAGACAATTTTGATCATATGGAAGTGATCAAATTTGGATGTCTACAGATACAATAACCTTGCATTTCTGAGTGTTATTCTTGCTGTCCATAGAATGAACAACTCATTCTTTGTGGTGAAATCTTCTTGTACATGTGTTTACTATGCAATGTTTTTAGCTGCCACCTTTTCTTATTGTTGTTGAGTCAAACATTTTGATTGAGAAGTGTCATGTTTGAGAGATGGTTTCTAGCTTGTAGTTGCTCGCATTTATGTATAAATAGAGGTGCTTTAATCTCCCTCATATGGGACGCATTGTGCACACTTTATGCTTATTTTTTGAGTTGTTGTTATGTTGATTTTTTTAGTTTGAGAGTTTGTTTGAGATTTTTGAGAGGAAGTTTTTGGTGAGTGGAAGAGAGATAGTTGAAAATTACTTGCTAGTTTTTGGAAGGCTGAGCTAGGAATCCAGTTTGATCTTTTGGAGCCTTGCATATATAGGCATGTTGATTTCTTCTCTATTGTGCATTTTTATGTTTTGAGAATATTATATGTCCTTGTTTTCTTGGTTTGGAAAATATGCTTAGTTGTTCATTATGGAACATTTATTCTCTTCCTTATGTGAAAATGAAAGATTCTTGATGTATCTAGGTTAGGAAATTCCGTTATTTGTGTGAATATATATACTCCATATTATGGAATGGATTTTTGTATTAATTTTATTTACTATATTAAGATAATATTATATATAGTTGATGCTCAACTGTGAAGTGGAGTTATAGATTTACTTTAATTTACTTTGGAATACTTTGAATTAGTTAGTATAAATTTCATCATTATGATGTTATACAAACTTTGATTGATAATCTTTACTTGATTAATTACTCATGTCTCCTTGAGATAGGAAGAGAATCTTTCCCTAGGGTTAGGGTATGAACTTGAGAGATATGTCCATATAGATCAATAGTATTGATAAAACATATTTTCTTACTTTTATTTAGAGTCTAATCCTAGGACTCACATTTTGGAACCAAAAACCATATTGTGAGAGGACTATGGGTGTAGATGCACTAGCTCCTTTCAATTTGATTTAAATGTCCTCTAGATGATATACAAATATTGTAAACATGTGAATTTTTGAGGTATTTGAAAGAGAAGTTCTATGAATTATTTGTGTTCACTTGAATGCTACTTTACTTTTGATTGAAACCCTAGGTTGAGAATAACCTATTTGGTAGGGTTGGTTATTTGATTATTGATTGAAGCAAATAAGCCGGGATTAACCTATATGATCTGGTTGATCATTTATTTGTTGATTATACTTTCAATTGGAGTCAATTTATTGTTAAGACCATAATTTTGAATGATTCATTTATTGATATGATTATTCTTTTAATTGAGGTTATTTATTAATGACATTATACTTTTGATAAGAATCATTTATTGTTGATATTGTACTTTTGGAAATAGATTCATTTAGTGATATGTCATTATGAAAATAATTTTATGTTTAATCCATGGGAAAGGGTGAAACCTAATTAGACAAGATGTTATGAAAACACTTACTTTTTAACTTGAGTTATTAATAGGTTATTCTTGGGGTTAAGGTTACTCCATGGCATAAGGGGATAGCCTATGTATAGGATATGAATGGTAAATACAAATGAAGCTAGGAAGGTGGGTGAAGTATATGACGTCCACTCTAAATTATGGGTGATGAATGCTTTGTCCAAAGTAGTGTAAGTTTCCACTATTTACATTGTCACTTTATTATGATTTGGGTTTACATACTAGGCAGGGAATGTCATATGTGTAGGTTGTAGCTATTGTGTGACAAATCTAGATATATAGGAAACAACACCAATCTCATGGAAGGTCATTATTATTATGAGGTTACCAAACCAATCTCTTCATCGAAGGGAGGGTGATCTTACTAGTTAGGTAGATGTGCGGGGGATCGTAGTGAGTCCATGGTTGGTGGAAAATTTATTGAGTGATGCTTCTCCTCATTAGTAGGTGACCACAATTTTATGGAGGACACCTGGACCATTTGTATACCTAGTGCCAGTAAGCCCATGGAATATATGTAAGTATTTATGTATCCATTTCTATGGAAAACTGTAAAAGAGAAATGTTATCATGAAATTATGTGATATGAAATCAATACATTGTAAATTTGTAATACTTTTTTGTAATGCAATGTGAAAGTTTGGAATGATTTTTATTTCAAATGTGTATATTATTCCTGTATATGAAAAGAAAAAATTTATTGCTAAGTGTTGGAATCATAGTTTATTTACTTGAGGTTAAATGAATAGTAAAAACTCTAGGTAGAATAATGGGCATGCTATAGTATGGGTCTCTGATAAGGTGTCCTCTTCTTTTGGGTCCTCTAGTGATAGATATGAGCTTCTAATTTCCATCTACAAAGTTGTTAGAATGTTGTCAGATAATTGTGTAGATAAGTTTCTATGGATTGATAATTATTTTTAGGGCTTTGAATGCAATAATGAACAACTTTTCTTCAATATCTCTTCAATCATCTTCAAACCTATAACCTGCACATTCAAAGAGAGGGAAAATATTGGGCCATTTAGGGGCTTTCATTAGTCAACCCCGTGTAAGTGTTTCCACTTCCACAATGGCAAAGTCAATGATAAATGGATAAATGGATAGGAATAAATGAAGAAATCACAGTGTTGCAACTCAACACCCTGCAATGACTTCCTTGAAGGACCGAGGTCATACACATCACCTCAAGGTCTTAGATATTTCTTGTTTGAATGCTTGGAATGCTTTGGAGACCTACAAAAGTGTTAGCCTTCACAAAATAATGATAACATAAACTCACATAAAATTTGACATGATGTTAGGATCTTGAATTGTTGTAATATATCTATGAAATTTTTCTCTTGACTTGTTCTCAATGTTCACCCCTTTTCTTGATAATGCTCAATATATTTCAAATAATGAAAATACTAGGTATTTATAGACATTTATCTAATTTCTTGATAATTAAATCTCGATACATGTCATTTGAAATTTGAAATTTGAATATTGATATGGCCACTCCAACATATTAAAAAAAATTCCCCGATATAATAGGGGGACACATACGCCCATGGGTGTATGGGTCTTAGCCCTATTTTCTAGGACACAATGTATCAAGGGTCAAATATTAATTACGTGCATTTGTTCAATGCTTGTAATTTATCAAAAAATGGTACAAATGGGCTATAAAACGCATATTTGTGGGGAATCAGGGACCCAATTAGGCTCAATAATTTAGGGGGAGAAAAACATAGTGTGAGATTATCAAGGGTGACAATTAATGACACTACAAAAGATAAAATGAGATAGATAAGAAGAGAGATAATAATAGATATATATTGGGAAAACCCTTTTGTATAAAAACTCAACCTCAAATGAAGACCTCAATATATTAACTTCAAATAATTCTTTCAAATGATTGAGAAGACCTCAAAATTGATGTAGCCTCTAAGCCAACTTTCTAACAACATGCTAGTAGATAACCCCAAAAGTGCTACAATATAGGTCAAACCAATACCAAACTAGTATGTTAAGGCCTCTATTTATAAACTTTTATCATCTACAAAAATACTTATGGTTTCACCAAAACTATATGGATTTCCAAAGGAGGGGTCCAAGTCCTGGTCAAGAGCACCATTAAAACCCAAGTCTCACCTTTCATGCATGTAATTCTAAAGTTCCCACTATTTGACTAGTGTACTCACAGAAAAAGGCCCCCATTAACATGGCCTTGATTTATTGTTGTAATATGTCTAACATATTCACATTAGGTCTTGGGCCCTTGTGAACTAAATTAGCTTATTGGTCCCTTATTTAGAGTGTTGTAAAGTTTTGTAACACACTTTCACACTTTTCTATGGTTTTATTTAATAATTGGGCTTTCTTATGCTTCAATTGGCCTTATTTTGCATCCACAAGCCTCATTTAATGTATCTTTTCAAGGATAATCCCGACACAGATCAACACCCAATCATAATTCAAGTTTTTTCAGCTTGTGTGGCCCAAATTTAATGATTTGGGACTCATTCTCCACCCTTGGCAAATGAATTCCACCTAGGTTTTTGGGTCCCAAACCTAGTTTCACATCTTTCTAAGCATTTTTAAAAAATTCATCCCATAAATTATGCCTAATTGGACTCATTCACCAGGTGAATGAGTCCCGTGTGGCACAAAATCAAAATTAATTCAAATTTTTGGCAGGATTTTATCCTCCTAGATCTGATGTCAGCTTGTAGTGTTGTAATTTTAGGAATTCTTGCATAATTAAGTATAAATACAAGTTTTTTTCACTCATTTTCTCCTAACAATAAATCAAGTGACCTAGCAAGTTGAATAAGCATCCTTATAGAAAATTTGAGTTCACAAGAGCATTCAAGGGTAGATTATCAAGCATTCTAGAGTAGCATTCAACCATCAAGCATCATGTCAAAGACTTCATGCATCATGTGTATTTTGGAGCTACCAATTGTGATGTAGCATTTTATGATTCAAGCTAGCATTTTATTCAAGATCATATCACATTCAACAAAGAGTCAAGATCTACATCCATTGGAACCATCTCATACATGTTTGTAGCCTCTTATTGCTAGGGTTTGGTGAGTTGTAACATCATATTTTGTTCATTCATCATTCTCCATTCTTATTTCATTATATTTCAAGGTTTGATTACCTAAACAAGGTTTGACCAAGGCAAACCCCTATCCACTAACAAAAAAATAAAAAATCCCTCTATTTAGTGTGTGATTTGTAGGTTTAGATTGAAGATACATTAAGGAGCAATCTTGGAAAAATTCGTCAAAGTGCCTAAATTTGTCAAAGTTGTCATTAAGCATTGGATAACATTGGAGAACACCTACAGATTGATTTACAAAGATTCAGATATGGAAACTTAATGAAGCGGATTGGACAGACTAAGAAGAGAAAATTTAGAGCTTGAAGTTCTAGAAAACCCTAATTGGACTGATTCACTAGTTATGGAAAATGAGTCTTAGTTTAGGTCAAAATTCATTTTTTTACAAATTCGGATACTCATTTACCAGATTCCTATTCTTGTAGAGAAACCCAAATCTTGGACTGATTCGCCCATCCTAGCAAATGAGTCCCACTCAACATTAAAGTCACAATTTCTGTCATTTTAAACCTCCTTCCAATCATCTCCAGATTCCCAGGTGCACACATTTCATCTTACATCTTTTTTTCTATTTTATATGCATTTCTAGGTCATTAAGTGAAAGGTTGCATTGAACTAGGTTTTAGCATTGCATCTTGCATTTCATTTGTATTTCCAAGTTCTTACTTGGTGGAAAGTGGGTTTTCTCTATGTCCTAAATTATATGATAACACTCCCTTCCCCATTTTCAACCATTTCATTTTGTTGAACCTGTATTTAGAACACTAATTCTGATTTGGAGTGCATTATCATCCTAGATCTTGCTTGCATTAACATTGCATTACAGCTCGCATTAGTTAATTGTCATTCTGGGGTTTCTAATTTTGCATTAGTGAAAGTGCATATAGCTTGCAGTTTTGCACCTTTAATAACTACAAATCATACAAAATCTACATTCGCACCTAGTTTATAGATCATATAACATAAAAAGCATAAAAATCAATTGAAATTTTTTGAATTTAAAAAAAAAACCCCATTGGGACTCATTTACCACCTTTGGTGAATCAGTCCTAGTGTAGATTTTGCACTACATTTTTTAGCATTTAAAACATTTCTTTTGAGCTTCTATTTTTTTTATAGTTTTTTGTTTTAGTTTCCATAATTTCTATTAATCATTTTATTTTTCTTAGCTTATATTGCATTTGCATTCATTTTTCATTTAGGAGCCCTTGCATGAGTATTTAGTGTCCTATTTCTAATACTATAATGAGACAAATTTTGAGATACATGTCATCCCATGATGGCACAACAATCGTGGATCTTGAGTTGTCTAGCTTTTTCACTCCTAGTATTGACACTAGTACACAAGGTATGGACAATACCCTTAACAACTCTTTACCTTGAAATAGTGTGATGCATGTTGAAACAGTGGTTGCTAGTGTGCTACAAGAAAACATAATCCAAATCCATGAATACTTAGAAAACCTACAACATCAAGTGCAAAATAACAACATTTCAACTATCATCATCCCTACTGTAGATAACATTCACTGCATACTTGGCAGTGAAGATGGACTTGACCTTGTGAAAAATATAGTTCAAATCTTTGGAAAACACCTCACCTCACCTCAACCACTAGTTTTCCTTTACCTACAAGCAATGTCACAAGCCAAGGAGGAACTTAAATTCCTCCTCCCACAACAATTTCCTCAATTCCATCATTTTTTCCAAACCGTTTAATCCCTCTAAAAGAAAGTTCCCACCATCAACCAAAATCAAAATGGCCCACCTACATATTATGTAAGAAGAAGCCCATTGTCCTTAGAGATATTGCAAACACCGATGCCACAAGGTGTATATGGTGCCTAGAATCTAGAAATATGGAGGAAAGGGAGATCCCTCTAACCATGTTAATGCCTATACTACCTTATGTATTGACTTTGTCCTTGATGATAAACTGTTGGTTAAGCTTTTCCTTAAGTCCTTGAAAGATACTGCCTTCGAATGGTTCTCTTCTTTACCTAACAACTCAATCCATTCATTCAATGAACTTGTTGAGGCATTTTTCAACCATTTCCAAGTGCATATTCCTCCTAAGATGACCTTGGCTGATTCGATGATATGTAATAAAAGAGAAGATGAAAAGATAACTGACTTTATCTCACAATACCAATCACTTTATTCCTAAACTGATGTCAAGTTCCCTGACCCTTACCTTCAAAATATGTTCATAGAAAATTTTCAAGTAAGATACAATACAAGCTTACCATGATGAAATTCCCCTCCCTTATTTACTTATGTACTACCCTCCGTGATCATCAAAATTCGGTTAGTAGTCGAGACACAAAGTCCACTTCTAACCAAACTGAGAAATCTGAGCCCGCAAACCAAAAAAATTCTCAACCTTATAGAAAAGAGAACAAAGGTTTCCTTCAATTCAATCCCCCTCAACAAACAACTTAGAATGTCAATAACCAAGTTGTTATTGTTAAATCTACAATACCCTTTAGCTATGGGGACCTGAAAAGATAATTCACTCCCTTACCTGATACCATTCACAAAATAATTTCACAACTTCTAGAACAACAAATGATTACCTTGCCTCTCGTTAAACAACCCAATCCTAATAAACCATTTCCCACCAACTTTAGATCAAACATTTATTACCATTATCACTGACAAAATGGACACGATATAGAACATTGTAAGCATCTTAAACATCTTATGCAAGACCTCATTGATTTTGTTCGCATTTCTGTTGGAGACATTAATGATCAAGGAAATGAGTCTATTTCCCCTCTTAATTACCAAAAATTGAAAAAATTTACCAACCCTATTCCTAATCATAACATCTTAGTTGTCAAAGCTAGCAAAACTACAAAGAATGATGTGATGAATGTTGATACGGATGATGATAATAATGATAATGTTCAACATGATTCTATAGATAATTATCCTATAGATGATATGGTAGGAGTGATAGATGTCATTCCTCATAAGGGCCAAACTAAGAATCCTCTTGACATTGTTTTCTCCTCTAAGGATATACTTAAACATGTACCCAATGGTCCTCTTTAAATAGCTGACCAAATCTATGAAAAGCCCACCAATGAGATATTAATAGATCTAATCTGTGGAGAGAATGTGATCACCGAGGAATTCTTACTTTTGCATGAACTTTATCAAGAAATATATGACAAATGAAAGCATGGATCAAGATTCACAATATTTTTGCTTATCTTACGATGGCATCAATCACCCTTCCTTTACAAATAGGACCAAAAACATTATATATCTCATTCTCCATCATCTCACAATCGGACCAATTCCATGTGAAGCTAGGCTATCCATGGCTTCACTCCATGAATGAAATCCCTTTGGTTGTACATAAATGCTTTAAGTTTCCCTTTGACAATGAAATATTCACTTTCCATCATAGTGGCTTTAACCCTTTTTCCTCTCATGGAAAAATTTCCTTAGATTTCTTTTGGCTCGATCCTCTAGAACCTATAAAACCATGAGAAGACTTATTTTTCCTATCCTATCAAAAGTTCAAGGCAAATAAAATAGTAGAATTATCCCTCTGAAACATGCATCAACCTATGACCGAGTGAACCATCCTTGAAGAAACCATGACTAAACTTAAATAAGTTCCAGATAACCAAGACCAACTTAAGACAGAACCTTCACCTACCTCCTACAAAAGACCAAGAGATAACGAAAACAACCTCATCATGCCTCCTAGAATAAAACAAGTTTACAAATTGAAAGAGAAATTGGTTGAACAACCTCCCATGGTTCCTTCCATTCCTCCCCTTTGGGAAGAAAATAAACCTACGGTTGATCAACCCGCTCCTACACAAACATAACTTGAAAATTGAACTAAAAGAAATAGAGGCTCTAGAGAATGTAGGTGTAGATGTCGGGCCCTTGCTTGCAAGTTACATGAAGAATTAAACAAGTAAAATATAAATCTAAACTTGAAAGAAGTAATGATTGATGAGCCTCCCCCTTTGCCAAAAAAATGATCCTAGAATGCCCCACAACAAGATTCGAACTCTTCTTTAGATATTATCATTCAACCTCCTATTGTGATTAACTTAGATGATGATGATGAAGTTGCTAAAATTGACAAAGAGTTTGTTGGATAGGACAACTGAGAGGGAGGTGAATCAGTTGTCATAGATTTAAACCTTAAATTCAATTATCAAAACTAACACATAAAATAATTAAGGGATTAACCATCAAACCCCAATGCACAAACACAATAACACCATAATTACATGGAAAACCCAATGAGGGAAAAACCATGGTGAGGATTAACTAACACTATAGAGAATATCAAAACCGATTACAAAAAGGCTCACTACCTAGAATAAGGCCCACTGCCTAGAATAAGGAATCATTGTTTGGACTCACTATCCACAAGGCTACAACCTAGATGGCTCACTACCATAAAGATGCAAAGAAGACAAAAAAGACTTGTTATAGAGAGAAAACAATACCAATGAAACAAAGGACTCCACCATAGTCACTGATCCACTTGCATGAATGATAGAGTTCGCCTTCTACTCATTGCATCCAAAAACTCAATGTTAAGCTTCGCATTGATCAACCACACACATAAATCACACACTTTCAGAATAGTATCAAAGTCGTGTTTACTCTTTCACTTATCTTCCTTATTTTCTTATTTACACTTTTCATTGCTAGTGAATTTTGTATTTATACCATCTTCAACTTTGAAAAGATACAAAGTTGGCCATCCAACTTGAAATTAAAATTAGGTTGGTACAAAACATCCTAGGGTAGAATTAGAATGAGGGTGACCCAAACACACACTTCATTGGGACCCATAATAGATCCAACATGCTTCATCAACTTCAAATGTAGTGCTTGATACACAGTCAACCGAACTAGTGTAAAACACATAGATCAATTAAACTCAATGCTTCCAAATTTTGAAACCATATTCAATAGAACTAGGGCAACACAACTCTCAAAAAATAAAGAGAAACCCAGAACAACAAAAAATCTTTTGAACCTTAGCCAGAACACAAAAAATATATTTCACAAGTACCAAACCAACATCCTCAATAGTTGATAACCTACAATCTTCTTTTTATACAATTTTATTAATATCCTCAATAGATATAGTCAATAACAACTAGTAGATAACTAGCTGATCAATTGACATCAATGACAACACTTTCATTCCTTTTTCCATTCTTGCAACAATCTCCCCCTTTGTCATTGATGGCAACACATGATGTGAAAAACCATCAAAGACGCATACCAGTACTTCTCAAGACTTTTCTTTTGCTTCTCCCCCTTAGAAGATCATCTTCCTCATCATTTGCTTTCCCTCTCTTTTTCACATGCTCTTTCTATCCCCCTTTGACATCAATGGCAAAGGAAAAAAATATATGTTCATTGAAACTTCCTTTGACATGAAAGCAGAATACTCATAATGACAACACTTTAAAAAATGTTTGCTCCCCTTGAGAGGTAGCCACCAAAATCATCAGTCCAAAAAGATACAACCATGAACCCACCAAAATGATGCATCTCCAAATGCATCTTAGTTTGTAAAAGGAGGTTCAATAACCCCTAGCTTATCCTGGAGATACTCAAAAGTATCTTTAGGAAGATCCTTTCTAAATATATCTGTAATGTGATATATTTTTTTAAACATACTCGAGCTTAACTTCATTCTCCATGACCTTCTCTCTCAAGAAATGATACCTGATAGATATATGCTCCGTTCTCAAGTGCATTACAAGATTATTTGAAATGTTAATTGCACTTGTATTATCAAAAAAGATAGAAATAGGATCAACATACAACACTATGATATCTTTCAATGTTTTTTTCATCCATAAAACTTGTGTACAACAAGATGCAACAACAATATACTTAGCTTCAACAGTAGACAAAGAGACTGAATCTTGCATCTTACTCAACCATGCCACCAATCTACATCCAAGAAATAATGCACCACCACTAGTAATTTTTATGACATCTATACTTTCGGTCCAATCTGCATTTGTATAAGCACTATGTATAAATTTAGTATCCTTTGGATACCATAATCCATAATCTAGAGTGTCATTAAAATATCTAAATATTATTTAACTGCAGTAACATATGTTTCCTTTGGATCTTCTTGAAATATAGCCACAAGACAAACTGCATGCATAATATCTAGTCTAATAGCAGTCAAATATAGTAATCCACCAATCATAGATATATACTTGCTATGATCAGTCTTAGGTGAATCATCATCTTTCCCCAACTTACATCCATTCACCATAGGAGTACTTACTGGTTTGGAACCGTCAATTCCAAATCTTTTCGACATCTCTTTCACATACATAATTGTGAAATGAAAATTCCTTCCTCTAATTTATTAATCTATATGTAACGCCCTGCCACGTAACCCTAGAGGACGGCACAAACACAACAAAAGCAAAAAAAATTAAAGTGTAATTAATAACAAGTAAATTGAACTACACTTAACACATACATCCTCTAAGGTATGCGACAATGCTTACATTTGAATCCCATAACATACAAAAGTAACCTAATCCATAGCATATTAATTAAACTCATGATATAAAGAATATAGATCCCATGGCATTAATTTCATTCCAAAAATTACAAAGTACATTAAAGAATCATTCATAGATTGCATTCATCAATATAGCATTTACAAAGCTCATTTCCAAAATGAGGTAGATCATACAATAATTTTATAATTACAATGATACAATAATTTACTTCAAATAAAAATGAGGAGTAGTACATATACAATAATATCCAACTGAACCAATAGCGCATAAGAGATGGAACAAATCAACTAGATCATGTGATCTCTCCAATCTAGAAGATCCTACCATCATGAACATAAAGTGGAAACCCAACAGTGTAAGGTGCACGTTCCACCCAACCAAGTGGTACCTGAAGGCCCACCTCCTGTGCTAGGAGGTAGTAAAAAGGGCTTCCTAGGAAATACCAACAACCTTTAGACATAGGAAAATAAAAACACAAAACCATACAATTACCATACTTAACATAAAGGTTACATTGCTTCTAGAGTAAAATATTCAAGTACATCCACTAAACAAAACAAACTATTATCATAGGAGAAGTGTCATCACAAAGTTGCATGGGTTATCCTGGAAGATCTTCCTAGACCCCGACCCCCATATTGGGTTATCTTGGTAGCCTCTCATGACCCCCGACCCCACATGCAAATTGATGCAGAATCATATATCTTTCAAAGGGACAAGATAATGATCTTTCCATTCTATGCCTTCTCATCTCACCCCAAGTCTAAACAAGCCCTTGAGTCAATGAGAGAGGCACAATTAACAAGTTATTTGTTTTAATCTACCCTTTCCCCTAATACATTTATTTAATTTCCATTGAATTAACTAACTCTCACATGAGTTACCCTAGCACCACTTTGTGTGTCGGCCCCCATTGAGAGCCACTCCCCTACTAACAACACAAGGATCTAATCCAAAACCCAAGGGTAAACAAAGTGCACAATACGAATATTAAATCCCAACCAAAATATAAGAGGCAACACATATCATTCATAGTAACCGGGTGTTTAAACTACATCACAACCAAGTGCACTACCCAAGGAAAACAAAGGGTTGAACCACAAATCACAACAACCCCCTCATAAAATAACATCATCTAGAAGACTTACATACACAACTAACCAATTTCCCCAACTTATAAGAATAGAAGAAATCATAATTTAATAAGCAATACAGGAAATAAAGCTACCATTAGGACTTCCTAAATCCAATATCCATTTCAAGAAAATACAATAATATATTGCTCAGATAATCTAACTTAATACCATTCCATTTACAAACAATATAGAAATTAAATCAAATTGTTTATTTCAATTTCCCAATTACAACTAAATAAAAATCAATTTCCTCTTTCATATTATTTCATTTTGAAAACACCTAGTTTGTGCATTTGCATGCACCTGTTAAAAAAAATCATTTAAATATATATATATATATATATTTAAATATATACATTTATATATAATTATATATATACAAATATATATTATTTAAATATTTATAAGTCATTTACAATTTCCAAAATAATATTAAATATATATATATATATATATTCAAATATATAAGTATATATACATACATATATACATATAAATATATACATACATATATACATATAAATATATACATACATATATATATATATAATATATTATATTATAAAAATATAAAACCATATAAAAAAAGAAGGCGAATTTATGGAGGTGTGGACGAAAGTCTGGAAGCCATTATCAATGGTTGCATCGGCAGGCTACTTTACATAGCCGATCCCCCATTGTGGGGGGCATGACCACTGTGAAGGCACTGCTGGTTGCCTTCACAGCTCGCCCCCCCCTCATGGGGGGGTGGCTATGGGGGTAGCCCCCAACCAATACCCTTTCAAAAACTATGATTTTTTTAATATAAAAACCTACGAATTTAGTAAATTCGTCATACAGACTCTTCCATTTGATTTTTCAATATTGATTTCTCTACAAAACTTTTAAATAAACATTATGTATATATATTTATATATGTAATATGTATTTATAAAATATATATATGTGTATAAATAAATATATTGAATATAATTGCTCCAGAAGGGCAAAAAAATTCACAAATTTTCTACAGGAAGATATTCAAAAACTTTCCCAGAGATTTTCAATTTCTCGAGCCATATAAATCTAAATGGAAGAAAAATAATAATCTTCTACAAGAAATATTTACAAAATCTTCCAGAGGTTTTCTACAAATTTGACAGGAATATTTCAATCCATTCTAACAGATATTTTCCAAATCTTCTATTGTATTTCTTCTGGAATTTCTTTTGTTTAATAGCAATTTCCTACAAAGGTTTTCAAATTTCTCTTTAAAATCTTTTTGGAAATTCTATTTTTTAAAAAAAAAATTCTACAGATGTTCTAAAAATTTCATGGCAATTTTCCAAACACGACAATCGTTCAAATTTCCAACATATATTAAAGCTTCTAAACAAACAAAATATTCTTCTTTGTACAAGAAATCTTTCCAATTTGCATATATTCAAAATAATTAAAGACCTTGTTTCCAGATGCTTGAGGAAATGATGTTTGAAGTAGAGCTTCGCCTTCGGATTCCAATTTACCAAAGCTTCTTCTAAATTATCCACTTTTCTAGAAAGATGAAAACAAAACCAAAGCCAAAATTTCCTGAGAACTTTTTCCCTAATTTTTTACAACAATTTTCAACAAACTCCTCCAATTTTCAACCACCTCCCCCAAAATATCTTTCTTCACTATCATGAAGTAGCCTCTTTTCTCTTTCAATTAAACCAATTATTCTCTCTGAGAATTAATTCCCAACAACAGTGTTTAATTTTCTAACACCTGTCACAAAATAAAATATCTTTCCAATCAAATCACAGATATTTCCACTAAAATATTTACAAGATATTTAAGCATTTAATGATTCAAAATCACATATTAACTTCTAATTAAATTTAATCACTTTATAAAATAAATTTAATCTCAAAGAAATTACTTTACAAAATAAATTTAATTTAATTAACTAAATCAAATTAAAAGATTCTAACAACTTTATTCAAGATTAATTAAATAATCAATTTAAAACAATATAAAAATTAATTGCCCACAAAATATACCTTGCAAAATAAATAAACGACAAGGAAAATGGAAAACAACATGACATCAAAGCACGACCATCACAAAGATTGATGACACATTGTGACTAGGGTTGTGGTTTGATAAGGGAACCTTGTTACTATCTCCCAATCAACTATTTCGTTGGGTAATGGATACGCTTAAACCTGTGAATCTAGGTGGAGTTGATGTCTTGTACTTGCAATCCTGGAATCAAAACATATGTCATACATGTATATATATATCATGAACAATCACACCGTGAAGATAAAATCATAGAATCATAAGGCACTCGCAAGCGAGTGATGCAATCCCATTCCCTTCACCAATACAGTGTCACATCAAAACTGACAAAATTAAAATGTAAAATAACTACAAATGAGCATATATCAATATCAACTCAAATAAATAACTATGCTAACCAGAAAGCATGTCATAATCCATAAACATCAAAATAGCGTACCATCACATCACAATATAAAAACCATCATCACTCCAATATCAGTGATTAAATAACATCATAGTATCATAGTCTATCAAAATAAAAGCATTGTCTGAAAAATATAATCAAATAGGAGGGGTGCTACACTGTAGCCCAAGAAATAAATTCATCTCGCCAAACATAAACATTTTAAATTCTTTTTGCGTCTCTTCTGCAAACATCTTGCACATATTTTCATTCCCTCCAAAGATAATGTCATCAACATATACAACAACAAGCAGGATTTTATCATTTTCAATCTTGAAATATAAATTATTGCCTATCGTACCTTTGTTGAATCCTTGTTGACTCAAGTACTTTTCTAGCCTTCCATACCAAGCTCTATGAGCTTTTTTCAATCCATATAAAGCTTTCTTCAATATGAACATCATGTTAACTAAAATTCTTTTGGTTGTTCCATCTAGACCTCTTCTTCTAGTTCACCATTCAAAAATGCTAACTTGACATCCATCTGATAGACTTTGAAATCTTTATAAGTATCTAATGCCAAGAACGTCCTTATAGCTTCCATTCTTGTTACCGGGGCAAAAGTCTCCTAAAAATCTATACCTACTACTTGCGAGTAGCCTTTACACACAAGCCTTGATTTGTTTCTAACAACTTTCCTATTCTCATTTAGCTTGTTTCTAAATACCCATTTTGATCCAATGATATTTTTATTTGTCGGTCTTGGGACCAATTCCTAAGTTTGATTCTTCTCAATCTGCAAAAGTTATTCTTTCATTGCTTCCTTCCAATGTTCATCTTTACAGGCTTCACTTACTAACTTCGGCTCAATTTTAGAGAATAAGCACAAATTTACTTCAGTAGCAGCTTTGCTTCTAGTTAACACACCTTTTGACTTGTCTCCAATAATCTAACTTTCTGAATGATTCCTCTATACATATTTTGGTGTCCTAGGGGACATCACTGAAGCATCTTCTTCACTTTCATTCTGGTTTTCTTGCTCATATTTATCCTGTTCTTCCACAACTTCTTCTATTCTTGCACAATCATGTTTATCAACATATATCCATCAATATCAATAGAATTCTTTACTTTTTCATCAACCTTCACATTCGAGATTTCTACAATTTTCCTCAATATTTTTTTGAAACATTTGTATGCCTTACTTTTAGTAGAGTATCCAAGAAATATTCCTTCATCACTTCTTGAATCAAACTTACCCAAAGTTTCCTCATCTCTTCGGATATAACATTTTCTTTTGAATACCTTGAAATATTTGACTATAGGGATTATTTCATGCCATAGCTCATAGGGAGTCTTTGTGTTGTTTGCTCTTTCCTGAACTCAATTAAATACATATAAATTAGTGTGAATAGTTTTTTTCCAGTAAAATTTTGATAATCCGACTTTAGTGATCATTGATCTAGCAACTTCTTGAACTGTTCTACTTTTCCTTTCAACGACTCCATTTTGTTAAGGATTTATTGGAGCAAATAGTTGTCTCTTTATAACATGCACTTCACAAAACATATTGAACTCATAGGAGGTGAATTATCCACCTCTGTCGGATCTCAAGCATTTAATCTTTAAATTCACTTCATTTTCAACCATAGCCTTGAATGTCTAGAATCTATCTAATGCATCTAATTTCTTTCTTATAAATGTAAACCATGTATATATAGAATAATAATCAATTAAAATCATAAAGTAGCTTTCACAGAGTAGACTTCGCACTCTCATAGGACCACAAAGTTGTGTATGAGCCAAATCCAATAATATAGTAGTAGATTGTTCTCTTGATCTGTAATGACTTCTTGTTTGCTTCTCAAACTAGTAATTCCTACAGATATAAGTTATAGGCTTTGTAATTCTTGATAGATCTCTCATGGCTTGAACAAAACTGATTCTTGCCAAATTATCAAAATTCATGTGACATATTCTCCTATGCCATAGCTGTTGAAAATGAAGGTAAAACTATAGTAGAAATGTAGCTTAAAACTTGTAAATTTTGTGTAACTGTAGATTTAATTTTAGTATTCTTTGTCATAATTCCTTATGTATGATTAATCTTGAATTAGATCAATTTTGATGTTGTAGAAAGTAGATAGAAGATTGTAGAAGAAATATAGGACTTAATAGAAAGGACACAACATGTACATGGAGAAACCCTTTTGATAAAAAACTCCACTAGAATTGATCTTGCTTGTATTATTTAATCTTTGAATAAGATTACAATAACACTGATTCAATTCTCATTGATATGCTTCTTTATTTTTCAACAAATCTTCTTCACAACCTGCAATATTTTCTCACCAAAACCATCTCATACATTTTCTGCAATAATAGACTATATTCTTCCTTTCAAACTCATAAGAGTTATCAAATATAAGATCACAAAGTCTCTTGATAAAATCCACACCTATGGTTTCCAAGTTGAGTTCACACATGCATGAAAAAGTCAAACAAGAGTCTCCCTCAAAGTTGGGGCCCAACACTGAAGTGTTAACCTCATAGTTGTCAAAAATATCTCATGCAAGCTCATCCTCAAAGTAGGTGCCCAAACTAGGTCCCACTTAACTGAGCATTGTAAATATCTTTTCCATACAATATTTGTAACTCAAAGATGCCAACTTGGGCACCCAAGGTGGGCCCAAGTTAATCTTTATTAATAGAAATATATTTGTGATCGATTCATGCAAAAAATATGCATGAATGATCCTCCATTTGTTAACTGAATGTATCCACCTGTTATCTGTCCATGCAACTCAAGTCAATTGAAGTTAAATAACATGCAATTGAAGATAATTGAAACATAATTGAACTAAATTGAGCTAAACCTTGAAAACATCAATCCCTATTTTATAGGAAATCAACATGCATAAATCAAAATCCCTATTTTTTAAGAACTTAAGATGCATTTTTGAAGTATACTCAATTCACCAACCAGTTAACTAAACCAAGATGGGTCACACCTCCCATGTAGCCTCCCATGTGCTCCTATCTTGTAGGAGATCTCCCAAGGCATCCCCACATGCTCCTATTATTTAGGAATAACTACAAATGTCAAATTAAATATTTATTTTATTCCAAATTAATCTCTTCCTAATCCTAGTGTTGTAGAACACATTCCAAGGACTTAGGAGATACATTAAATATGTTTAGAATGCAATTAAATGACATCCTATTCCCAACATTCTCCCACTTGAAATTATACCTTGCAATCATTCTAAACAAGGAATCATTATTAAAAATCAAGTACAGGATGCAAGGCCAATGGCCTTCCTACACCAAGAGAACTTTTCTGTAGGAACCTATTTCGTAAGATAATTTGCAACATTGACCAAAGTGTCAACTTTCTCAATCAATACCTTCCCACTCTCAATCATTTCTCACACAAAGTGATACTTCACATCAACATGCTTAGTGCGAGCATGATACATGGGATTTTTGGCTAAACAATTAGCACTCTGACTATCACATTCAAGTTTAATTTTCTTGCAATTAAAACCAATACCTTTTCCAAGTCTTTGTAACCAAATTTCCTCTTTAGAGGCATGTGTAGGAGTCATGTACTCTACTTTTGTGGTGGAAAAATCAATCGTGGGTTGCCTCTTGTAATGCCTCGCCAAGTAACCTAAAAAGGAAGTTGCAATTAACATCATAAGCGAACCAAATTTTTTTTTTTTTATAAAGTGCATTTAATATACACATTCATTTACTAGTTAACAACAACCTCTAAGGTTACAAGGATAGGATTACTAAACCCACACATACATATTACATATAACCATAGCCTTATGAACTTTATGAAATAAACATCATACATCATAAGAACACCACATAACATAATAAGATAAACAACCAAGGTATAATCTCATAAACATTATCTTAATCCAATAGATACATCACTCATTCCTAGAATGAGGCAATAGTACAAAAGATTACAATTACAAAATTTCACCTCATAAACATAAGAGGGATAAAATAACTTATACAAGTTAAAATATTACAATACAAGATAATACAACGAGAACCGCGAGTTGTCCATCTAGATGCCTCGCCACCAAGTACTGAAGATCGATGGGGACCCAACGGTTTTGGTGCATGTTCCACCCAACCAATGTGGTACCCGAGGGCCCACCCCCCATGCTAGGAGATATTAACAAAGTAACATGGACAAAGATTCTACTACCTCTAACCAAAGGCAAACTCATACTGACTCAGACTGTTATAACCAACCAAATGAATTAACAAGTACAACTCATTCACCATACAAGTACGAATCAAGTACAACACAAGTACAATACAAGTACAAATCAAATACAATGCAAGTACAACTCCAACATTACTGAAATAGGTCACATTGCTTCCAGACATAAAGTAGATCAAGTATGTTCAAATAACCATACACATAAAATAATTAACAATAGTTATCATAGATAGAGTGTCATCGCAAGGTTTGTCATGAGATCTCCTCTGGGCATTCTTCATAGGCTCCGGCACAAGTAATCCTGGTGGCCTCAACCGAATCCCGGCACTCATACTCACTCATGCGGAATCAACTACCTCTCGCAAGAACAAGATAGTTGATCTTGCCATTCCAGGCCTTCTCACTCATCCCAAGTCTAAACAAGCCCTTGTGTCTATGAGTGAGGATTAAATTATCTTGATTAATGTGAAGTTAGTCCTAATCTTCTAAGTACATTATTTTAATTATCACTTGTTTAAATCACTCCTGAAGGTTATCCAGTTTACCTCTTTGGGCTCTGGCACCTAACAGAAGCCACTTTTCTATTTGACAACACACATCCAAACAATCCACCAAGGGGACCACAAGTGCATACCAACTAGGCATCATAATCCACTCCAACACAAGGAGGATACAAATAATAGAAACTCACTCCAAACATCTTGGAAGAAACAATCACATAGTCCACTCCTTTCATAGGAGGTAACAAGATGAAACCATATCACAAGGTCACGCCATACAAGGAGACACGGATCCCATAATCCGCTCCTAAACCAAGGAGGTGCAAACATCCCCGTTCATGAAAACTGGGTAAAACTGAAAAGACGCCATGCACTACCCAAGGGAAAACAACTAGATGGCATAAAGATTCAACAACCCTTATCATCTAAGTTCTTCTGGAAGACTTATAATTTAGGACTAACACTAAATCCCAAAACCAACAATGCAACTTGACGACATGGCAACAAAAGCATTCAAGTCATCAATCAAATCTAATATTTGGATTTCTAAATCCATACTCATTCAATAGGTAGTGTTGACAAAGTCAAAGACATGATAAGTAGATCATCTAAAATAATCATAACCTTTATTTCCCTTTTTATTATTGAAAATCTAAAACAATTAAACTTACTTCCCTTTACTGAATACAGAGAATTAAATCCTTTAAGATAATCATGAGAAGATACTACTTTTGGATATACTAAATCCATATCTCTTTCATAATCCAATCACAATGATTCAATTAATCTAAATAGAAATTAATAAATAACATAATTGATTGTCTCATCAATAACACTTCTTAATTTACTTTTGAATCGACACAAATCCATGCAAGTAACTATTTCCATTTCTTAACCAAATCTTACATCTCATTCAATTTTCTATTTAAAATATTCAATCACTTTAATATAATAACATATTGTTTCTCTATCCATTTTCCATATACACTAATCAATCCATTTCTAAATCTCTATTCAATAATACATTGCATACATCTTATAAAAACGAAATACGATAATGAATTTACCCTTAACATATTTTATATGCTCCATATTATATATACACCAAACATATATATTAATAAACTCAATTATATAGATTTTTTAATATTTCAATCACAACGATTAATTTCTTCTATGGAAATAAAACATAATAACTATTTGCTTTTTTCAATGGAGATAGTTCCTAAATTTACTTCTAATGCAACCTAACACTATTGCAAACAATCTTTTCCAATTTTCTATTCGGAGTCTATGCCTCATCAACTATCCATTTAAAAATATGCACTTTCATCAATGTATAAAAATATCTTTTGGTTTATCTATTTGACCACGCATTTATATTGTTTCTAATTAAATCTCATTAATTAAAATAAACATTCAAATATAAATATTTTTATAATTCTTCAATATATTTAAATATCTTTTTCTTTATCAATTTTGACCATACATTAAAAACTTATCTTTTAAACTCTTCATGCAAAGCTAAATTACACGCACTTAAATAAAATAAGGTAAATACTGATTGAAAATACTCATTTATATATATATACATCTCAATATATTTTTTTCAATCATATTAACAAAATAACCATTTCCTTTTTAAATCAAGTAATTATTTCTATTAAAAAATATCTTTCTCTATACATTTTCTACACATACCAATTATCTCTTTTAGAACACTAATAATACCCAATTTGCAAACAACAGAATAAAATAAGATAAAATATTATTTATTCTCTCAAATGGATATATACCTTCACTATATATATATACTAAATATAAATTAATATATTTAAATATATTAAATCATTAACATATCTTCTATCTTTTGCAGAATATCAAATTGTTTAAGTCAAAATAAAATATCCCTTATCACTAATTTTCCAAAATATAAATATATATTTTTCCAATTAAATCAAATCAATAATTGGACCTTTCACACATGAATTTAAATTCCACAATTAAATTTTAAATTATGCATTATCTAAATCAAATATTTAACTCCTTCAATTAAACTTTAACATGCCATTTTAAAATAAACAATAATTTCCCCATACGTTTATAATATTAATTCCACTAATCAAATATACAAATTTTATTTAAAATAATATAAATAAATATAATACTTTAGTATTATAAATTATAATATAAAATATTATTAAATAATATTTTAATATTATAATAACAATACCTAAAATATTAATATTTATAAATATCAATTTATTATTATTTTATTTTCAGAACAGCCATGGGAAAATAGTTTAATAGCAGTCTCATGTTTTAAGCATAACTCAAAAAATACGATCTGGGTATTTGAGATTTTTGGACAGGGGTTAGAAAATTGCAAAATGAAAAAACCCTTTAAATTTTTTGAAAACCCAGTTTGTGAAAGTGAGGTTATAGGTGACGCAATCAGACCATTTTACCATGAAAGTATAACTATACTTCAGATTTTAAAATCCATTTTTTGATAATAAACAGAAAGTTTCATTTTCTAAAAACATTCTAAATGCATTGTTCAATCTCTATGTTTAATTTCAATAACAACAAAACAAATTTCTCCAAATAATTTAAATTCAACTAAGGTTTTCACAATTTTCACTCAAGAATTTTCACAAGCAAAGGCTGTAAATTTATTTAATTATTTTCTTCTAATATCAAGTTTGTTTTCTAAAACAGATTTAACAAATAAATCTTTAATCACTACTATTTTAAAAAAAACAATCAAGAACAATAAAATACAAAGAGGAAAACCTGGTACAAGAAGCTACAGGAAGAGATGAATTTTTGATGCAAGCCTCCTCCAAAGATTTCCTGAATTTTCTTCAATCCTCCAATGAATCCAATCCAAAATCCAACAAATGCAAACAATCTTTCCTTCAATCAATTCTATAATCAAGCTTTCTTCAAACCCTTGTGCCAATTTTCCAAAATTTCTTCCCTGCTGTAAAAATGTATTTTTTTCTAAAAAACCTTCTGCCCTAAAATTAAAACATATATTCTTATAAATCAAAAATACCTAATTCAACCCTAATTCACATTACATGCAAATTAGATATTTCAATTTCAATTTCAATTTCAATATTACAACCCTAATTCACATTACATGCAAATTAGATATTTCAATTTCAATTTCAATTTTCAATTTCAATTTCACTTTCAATTTCAATTTTAATTTCAATTTCAATTTCACTTTTCAAAAACCCACTTTCAATTTAAAATGAAATTTCAAATAATAAATTAATTTCCAAAGTTGCAACCAATTTCCCAAATAAACATTTAATTACAATTTCTAATTTAATTCTCACACGTTGGAATTAAATTCCAAAATTAATTCTAATTCTTTTATTTCCTTTCATTCTCTTGCATCATGTTTAATTAATTAATTTAATTATTTAATAACTAAACTCAACCCCTTTGGATCAAATTTAATTAATTAAATAAACTAAATATAATTAATTAATTTAAGTATAAACTTTTATCCACATTGCATTATTTAAATTAAATAACCATCAACATGATTTAAATGCAATTATTCTAAATATCTATTTCCAACTCAAGAATGCTTTAGAATTAAATAACATTAAAGCAAGACCAAACAATGACTCGACACACACAACTGATGACACACTAAGGCTAGGGTATAGACTTGACACATGTTACCTAGCTACTATCTCCCGTTCAATTTAACCGTTGGATCGACACGCTCAAACCTGTGAAACCAGGTGGAGTCGATGTCATGTACCTGCAATCCTGCAACCAAGTAAACAACATCACACGATATATCCAGCATATAATACACACCGTGAAGAAGGAATTATGGATTCGCAGGGCGCTCACAAGCGAGTGATGCGAACTCGTCCTCTTCACCAATACACTTATCGAAACTGACACTTCCATCATAATCCAGTAATCTCATAATAACATCTCATGTTAACTCTACAACAACATTAATCTATAATGCAAGTGAAACAATACTCAGATAACTACATCCCACAATAATATTTGTCACTCAATAGTAACGATCAAAACATCATAACAAAATGTATCCAGTATCAAAGTAACTGCAACCAAACATAACATAAAACAATTTGAACAAGAATCAAAATGGAGGGGCATTACATCTTACTCATCCAACTAACCGCAACTCCAAACAAAGTAAATAGATAACCACTTGTTGACCTCTAAATATCCAAGTCTCCTACCTAATCTGAATCAACAAAACCATGTATGTCTAATGATCTATGTATAATATCAATATCATTAGCACCATGATAAACCAAATAGTAATCAAAAGTACCTCATAAATATCTAAACACCCTCTTAACATAATTCTAATGTTCTTTACCAAGGTTAGACATAAACCTATTTAGAACTCCCACTGCTTGGGCTATATCTGGTCTTGTACAGACTATTACATATATCAAAATACCAACTGCTCTAGCATAAGGAATCTCAGAAATTTCCTCATAATCAAAATCATATTTAGGACTCATGTCTAAACTTAACTTTGTGCCAACTGGTAAAAGAATATTAATTGGATTACTATCATGTATGTTAAACTATTTCAAAATAGTATCAACATAGTTGCTTTGACTTAAGCAAAGTTTTTTTTACCTCTATCTTTGTTAATATGCATACCAAGGATATATTTTGCAGCCCCTGGATCTTTCATCTCAAATTTTCTAGAGAGTTGTGCTTTCAATTCTTTGATCATAACCTTGTTGTTACCAATAAACAACATGTCATCAACATACAAGATAATAATTAAAATTTGATCATCAATTATTTTTATGTAAACACAATGATCTTCCTCACTCCTAACATGACCATTTTTTTAATGAAAAAGTATCAAAATTATGATACCACATTATCGGTAACCGTTTCAATCCATATAAATATCTCTTTAATCTGCAAATCAATTCTTCTTTTCCTTTTACAACAAAACCATCAGGTTGCCTTATATAAATCTCCTCATCAAGATCCCCATGCAAGAAAGTAGTTTCCACATCCATTTGTTATATCTCAAAATCAAAAGCAGCAAAAATAGATAAAATGAATCTAATAAAAGTTAATTTAGCAACAGGAGAGAAGATTTCATTAAATTCAACTCCCTCTTTCTAGGAATATCTCTTGGCTACCAATATAGCCTTGTGCCTTTCAAGATTTCCATCTACTCCAATTTTCTTTTTAAAGATCCATTTCTAACCAATGGCCTTTCTTCCTTTGGGAAAACTCTCAAGATCCCATGTGTCACAAGTATCCAAGGAAACCATTTCCTCATGCATAGCTTGTGTCCAAATCTTGTTCTCATCCAAAGACACAGCTTCCCTATAAGATCTAGGTTCATCATTAGTACTCAGAAAAACTCAGAAAAACAAATATACAATATGCTCATCATGAGCATCTATCTCAAGACTCTGTGAACTCTCCTCATCCAATCCATCCAATTGTTCTTCAACATGTGCATCTTCTTGCTTCTCAGTATTTTCCTCAAAATGCATTGTTCAAGAAGTATCCTTCTCCTTTGGTTGTTCTTCTCCTGAATAATCTCTAAATTCCCTAAAAATTACATCTCTTGACAAATTAATTTTTTGGGTTAGAGAATTCCAAAGCTTGTAAACTTTTACATTTTCACCATAACCTATGAATATGCATTTATGTGCTTTTGGATCCAACTTAGATCGCTTTTCTTTAGGCACATGAACAAGAGCCTCACAACCAACAATCCTTAAATGTGAAACACTAGGTTTCCTACCTAACCACATTTCATAAGGGGTTTTATCTCCAATAGATGAACTAGGAGATCTATTGATTAAATAACAAGAAGTGCATACAACCTCAGCCCAAAGGCACCAATCTAGCTTAGCACTACTTAACATGCTCCTAGCTCTTTCCATTAAGGTTTGGTTCATCCTCTCTGCTACTCCATTTTGTTGTGGTGTATATGGAGTAGTTTTCTCTCTCATAATTCCTGCATGCTTACAATAATCATCAAATTTTGTAGAAAAATATTCACCACCATTATTTAATCTCAACACTTTTATCTTATGATCTGATTGTTTCTCAACTAAATCCTTAAATTCATCAAACTTATTAAAACATCAAATTTTTTATCCATAAAATAGATCCAAGTGTATCTTGAGATATCATCAATAAAAGTGACATAATATCTAGATTTTCCAATAGAGTCAATATCCACAGGACCCAAAACATCTGAGTGAATAATCTCTAATAATCTTCTAGCTTTTTCCTTTAGGAAATGAAGATCTAGATTGCTTTCCAAACACACGATGCTCACAAAAATCATTTTTACCAACATTCTAATCAAGAATACTGTCAACCAATTTCTTATTAAGAATGGTCCTAAGACCTTTTCACCTATGTGGCCCAATCTATGGTGCCACAACATACATTTTTTTTCAGCTTTAGTCACATTGGCTGATTTACTCAAATTGGAGGTATTCAGCTTAAGCAAAGTCCCAATCTGAGATCCTTTAGCGACCACCATATTTTGTTTCACCAATATGCAACCACTTTTATCAAATGTCACATGCATTCCAGAATCATTAAACTTAGATACAAAAAGTAGATTTCTAGCAAGTCCTAGAATATGTAAAACATCATTAAGGGTATTAACCCTACCATCATTGAAATAACAACTTCACCTCTCCTTTACCCACAAGCTTTGTTGTGTTATTATCTCCAAAGAAGACATTTCCTCCATCATATTTAGTATACTTTGAGAAATACTCCTTGTTAGGATTCATATGATAGGAGCAACCTAAATCAATAAGCCAAGAGTCATCACTAACATTTTTACATGAAATGATTAATCCAACATTACCGTCATCTGAAGATTTATTTGTAGAAACATCAGAACTCCTTTTATTTCTCTTACAATCCTTATTTATATGTCTTAGTTTTCCACAATTCCAACACTTTATCTTACTCTTACCAGGGGTTTTAGACCATCCTTTAGACTTACCCTTTCCTTTATTGTATCCCTTAGGTTCCTTTTCCTTAGGCCTACCTCTTACAAACAAGGCATATTGGGAGCCCGTTTTAGATTTCCTCCTCATCTCCTTTGATAGGAGAGTAGGAATTATATTTTCCATCTTCGGATCTGCACCACTACCACTGATAGCAAAAAATAGATTTTCGCAAGATTCTAGTAAAGAACAAAGTAACAAAATGCATTTATCTTCATCTTCTAGCTTTACATCTATAGATGCTAACTAGCTCGAAATCAATTTAAAAGCATTTAAATGATGTGCATCAGAATCACCATATTTCATCTTTAAAGAATATAATTGTCTTTCCAGATACAACTTCTTAGTAAGGCTTTTGGTTTGATATGTATCGCCTATCCTCTTTCACATATCAAATGCAGTCTTTTCATCTAAAACATTCAAGAGAACAACATCAACAAGACATAATATTATGGTTCCTCTTGCCTTCTTATCAAGCTTAGCCTAATCCTCATCTGACATTAATGTAGGTGTATTTTCCTTATTACCTACAACTAACCACTGGTCTCTCTCTTCAAGGAGATCTTCCATTTTTAGTTTCCACATCTCATACCTAGATCCAATGAACCTTTCAATATATAAACGAGAAGTAGAACCCATTGCAACACACTAATTTTACAAATCAGCAATTGACACAATATTAAAATCTCCCACTACAGCCAAAAAACCTTCAAAATTTTAAGAGAAAGGCATCCCAAACTCTACCCAACCATTAGCTCTGATACCAAATATTGAAAATGAAGTTAAAACTATAGTAAAAATGTAGCTTAAAAATTGTAAATCCTATGTAACTATAGATTCAATTTTAGTATTCTTTGGCACAATTCCTTGTATATGATTAATCTCAAATTAGATCAATTTTCATGTTGTAGAAAGTAGATAGAATAGAAAGGACACATGTACGTGGAGAAAACTTTTTAGGAAAAAACTCCACCAAAATTAGTCTTGCTTGTATTATTTAACCTTTGAATAATATTACAATAACATTGACTCAATTCTCCTTGATATGGTTCCTTATTTTTCAAAAAATCTTCTTCAAAACCTGCAATATTTTCTCACCAAAACCCTCTCATACAATTGCTACAATAATAGACAATATTCCTCCTTTCAAACTCATAAGAGTTATCAAATATAAGATCACAAAGCATCTTGATAAAATCCACACCTAGGGTTGCCAAGTTGACTTCACACATGCATGAACAAGTCAAACAATAGTCTCCCTCAAATTTGGCACCCAAAATTGAAGTGTTAACCTCGTAGTTGTCAAAAATATCTCATGCAAGCTCATCCTCAAAGTAGGTTCCCAAACTGGATTCCACTTAACTGAGCATTATAAATATATTTTCCATGTAATCGTTGTAACTCAAAGATACCAACTTGGGCGCCCAAGGTGGGCCCAAGTTAATCTTTGTTAATTGAAACATATATGTCACCAATTCATGCAAAAAAATATGCATGAATGATCCTCCATCTGTTAATTGAATGTATCCACCTGTTATCTATCTATGCAACTCAAGTCAACTAAAGTTAACTAACATGCAACTGAAGATAATTGAATTGAACTGAACCTCATAAACATCAATCTATATTTTATAGGAACTCAACATGCATAAATCAAAATCCCTATTTTGTAGGAACCTAAGATGCATTTTTTAAGTGTACTCAATTCACCAACAAGTTAACTGAACCAAGATGGTTCCCACCTCCCATGCAGGTGCCCATGTGCTCTATTTTTTGTAGGATCCCTCCCAATGCATCCCCACATGCTCCTATTATTTAGGAATAACTACAAATGCCAAATTAAATGTTTATTTCATTCCAAATTAATTGCCTCCCAATCCTAGTGTTGTGGAACACATTCCAAGGACTTAGGAGATATATGAAATATGTTTAGAATACAATTAAATGACATTGTATTCCCAACAATAGCCAACTATCATTTATCTGAGTCATAAAATATTGTCCATCAACACCTTTAAGTAGATAAATGTTCACTTCATATTTCTTTCTTATAGCAATCAATATTCTGAATCATTTTCGGATCTCACATTTATCATCCTTAAATACAAGATCATATCCTTTTTCTACAAATCTGACCGACACTCAACAAATTATGCCTTAAACCCTTAACATAGTAAACATCATCAGTATGATGCTTTCCATCAAAACTTACTAAACCTATCCCACAAATTTTAGCACCAGTATCATCTCCAAACATAACTAGACCTCCATCATATTTGTCAAGTTTCACAAACTTACTCTTGTCACTAGTTATGTGATGTGAGCAACCATTATCAACTACCCAAAAATTATTTTCTTGTCTAGCATGAAGAGTAGAGATAACCATACCTTCATTTTTCTCCTTCTTTTTCTCTTTCTCTTTCTCTTTCTCTTTCTCTTTCTCTTTCTTCAGAGGACTTTCTTTTGATTATCTTTTTTATTTAGTAGAATTAGGTTCATCCTTAATCACCAAGAACAAGCATTCATTTTTATCTAGATCTTCATATTCTAAATCTTCATCTAAAATACTAGCATTCTCATTCACATAGTAAGCTCTATTAATGTTTTTTCCTTTTTTCTTTTCCTCATATCTTTGTTTACTCCTTTTAGCTCTTTTCAAACACTTTGCAGCATAGTGACCAATTTCTCCACAACTAAAACACTCAAAGGGAAATTTACCTTCATACTTATCAGGTCATTTTCTCATTCTCCTTACAAATTTAGCTTCGATTTCATCAAAGTTTTCTTCATTTAGATCTTTAGTTTTTGTAGCTTTAAAAGTAGTCTTTGTTTTACCTCCACTTCTTAGATTCGACTTCCTTATCTCATAAGATGTCAAAAATCTTAGCAGCAGATCCTTAGTACAAGTCTTGTAATCTATAGTCTGCTCAATAGAACTCACCTTTTCACTGTAAGCATCAAGAAGAGTTTTGAGAATCTTCTTTACAATTATGGTTTCAACTATAGTAGAGCTAAGGGATTGCATTCCAGCCATAACCTCATCGAATATTTGTACATAGGTTTTAACATTCTCATCTTTGGACATGTGTAAAAGATCAAACTGTGTCTCCAGATTCTATAATTTTGCCTCTTTTACCCTCTCATCACCATCGTGTTCTCTTTCTAAAGCATCCTAGACTTCCCTAGTTGTCTTCAAATTTTGCACCTTAATCAACTCAAAATGTACCAGACTATTTTTCAAGATGAACTTTTCCTTATTATTCACTTCATGTGCTCTGATTTCTTCAGGTGTACTCGGACCATTAGAAGGAGGAGTGTAGGGTTCCTTATAATATTTCTCTACATCATATGCACAATACTCCAAATATTCTTCCATCAATACTTTCTAGATACCATAATTAGTTCAATAAAACCTCGAATAATCATAGATCATTTTGGTAGCCATCCTAGACCTTCCTAAAGTGGTTAAGCTCTTCACCAAGGAACCAAGCTCTGATACCAATTGTTGGATAGGACAACTAAGAGGGGAGGTGAATCAGTTGTCATTGATTTAAACCTAAAACTCAATTATCGGAACACAAACTAATTAAGTGATTAACTATCAAATGCCAATGCACAAACACAAAAACACCATATTTATGTGGAAAACCCAATGAGGGAAAAACTACGATGAGGATTAACTCACACTATAGAGAATATCAAAATCGATTACAAAAAGTATCACTACCTGGAATAAGGCTCAATGCCTAGAATAAGGACTCAGTGTCCACAGGGCTACAACCTAGATGGATCACTACCACAAAGATACAAAGAAGAAAAAGAAGACTTTTTATAGAGAGACAACAATCCCAATGCAACAAAGGATTCCACCATAGTCAATGATCCACTTGCATGAATGATAGAGTTCGCCTTCTACTCACTACATCCAAAAACTTAGCATTAAGCTTTGCACTAATCAACCACACACATAACTCACACACTTTAAGAATAGCATCAAATTCATGTATGCTCTTTCAATTATCTTCCTTCTTTTCTTATGTACACTTTTCATTGCTAGCGCATTTTGTATTTATACCATCTCCAAATTTGAAAAGATACAAAGTCAGCCATCCAACTTAAAATTCAAATTAGGTTAGCACCAAATATCCTAGGGTGGAATTAAAATGAGGGTGACCCAAACACATTCTTCATCAACTTTGAAGTTCTTGACACACAGTCGACCAAACCAATGTAAAAAACATAGATCAATTTAGCTCAATGCTTCCAAATGTCGAAACCATCTTCAATAGAACCATGGAAACACATCTCTCAAACCATAAAGAGAAATTCGAACCAACAACAATTCTTCTGGACTTTAGCTAGAACACTAAAAAAAAATAATTCACAAGTACCAGACCAACATCCTCAACAGCTGACAACCTGCAATCTTCTTTTTATACAATTTTCTCAATATCCTCAATAGATACAATCAACAACAACTAGTAGATAACCAATTGACCATTTGACATCAATGAAAACACTTTCATTCCTTTTTCCATTCTTGCAACAGAGGTGCATAATGAATTGAACACATTTTTTCCCTCTTTTATGAGCTTAAATGACAATTCTCCTAAAAAGAGTGTTGAACTTGGTGATGGCCCTAGTTCAACACTTGCTATTGTCCCTTTGGCTATTTTTCTACCTTTGGTATACACTAACCATGACTGGGATGTGGACGACCTGCGTTAGGTTGACTCGCATGTGCCTTACTAGTCTTTTGCATTAGTTATTTTTATTTTTCTTTTGTGTTATTGCATGTGCATGATGTGATCCCCCATGACATTTTGTTTGATTTTCTCTCTCTTTGTGACATTCCTCTATTTTTACCTTCATTCTTCTCTATGACATACATATTTTTTGCTTTTCCTTTTCTTTATCTTTTTCATTTGTCTTGTGTTTTCATTTTGGGGATGACACAAGGTGTCGAGACATTCATGTCTCTTCCGTGTTGACCCAAAAGGTTTTCCTTTGTTTTTGCTCTATTTGTTTCAATCTTCTATTTATATGTGTATTTGGGGAATGATGATAGTTTTGAGCTGTATTAAAAAAATTGTAGCAAGAACTGCATACTGACTCCAAATCCATAGATCCCTTATGTGTTTGGATTTTCATTTTTGGGGGCAACCCCTTTTCTCTTTTCTTGTGCATGACATAGATTCATTTGGAAAAATATGACTTGGCATAGGGCTTTCCAAGTTAGCTCTCATGTCTTCTTTTTCATTTGCATTCATCATTTGCTACTTTAAAGTAATTGCTCATAGTATGGTGTTTAGAAATTTCTTTAAAGTGGGGGCATACATTGGCATTATTCTTTTGCATTTCCTTTTATTTTTCATGGTTCATTGTGCATTCTTTTTACTTTATACAATGTGTCTTTTGCTTTGTGGATGGAATTGGGTGTGATTTCCTTCAAGAGCGTGATCTATCTTAGCATATTACATTCCTCTTAGTGGCTTGATGCGACACACTACATCCCCTAAGTTGTGAATATTTTATCCTTTGATTGGTCCTCTCTTGGAGACATTAGGCATAATGTTCCCTAAGTTAATACCTCACATAAACTACGCAAGACTCCTATGGACGATCTTTACATTTTGCATCTTTTATTTTCAGTTATATGGCCACCTTGCATAACACAACTTGCATGCTTGTGGAGCCATCTTTTTTGTTCATGAGCTCCAAACATATGAAATTTTTCTTGCCTCATGAAGCTCGAAAATCATTTTTGTGTGATGCATTATCAAATTTATTAGGAGGTATAAATTTTGTATGGTTTGACGAGAAGTCGAATGAGGGCATGACTTTCTCTTAGCCACTCACATATGTGTGTGAGCACATACTAGTAGAGTGTGTATGTGTCTCACCTTCTTGGAATTCTCACCCAGTGGACAACCTATAGTTTTGTTGCCTTAGAGAGAGTGTGCATTCTTTCAGACAAACAACCTAGATCTTATCCACATCGTGATGGACAAACGGTCAAAGCTTGATATGCCCCTTTCTTTTTCTTTTTTGTTTCATTTTATTTATATCTTTGACAGTGCATGATCATTCTTTTTTGTTTCTCTTTATATCATTATCATGTGTGTTCTTTTATGCCTATGTTGGTTTTCCATAAGACCTTAGTCCTGGGGGCTTACACAACCCTCTTGATCATATCCATCCTATCTTACCAACATTGTTACATTTGAACCCCTCTTGATCATGATAATCCTATCTTACTAGTGTTGGTGCATTTGATCTACTTTAGTGTAAGTTGGAAGCAAGTTCCTCCTCTCACTAAAGCGGGGGATAGATGTAATGACAAAAAAATTCCCCCTAACATGGCCTTGATTTAGTGTTGTATTATGTCTAACATATTCACATTAGGTTTTGGGCCCTTGTGAACTAAATGAGCTTATTGGTACCATATTTAGAGTGTTGTAAAGTGTTGTAACACACTTTCACACTTTTCAAGGGTTTTATTTAATAATTGGGCTTTCTTATACTTTAATTGGCCTTATTTTTCATCCACAAGCCTCATTTAATGTATCTTTTCGAGGATAATTCCGACACAAATCAACACCCAATCATAATTCAGGTGTTTTCAGCTTGTGTGTCCCATATTTAGTGATCTAGGACTCATTCACCACCCTTGGGTGAATGAGTCCCACCTAGGTTTTTGGGTCTCAAACCTAGTTTCACACCCTTCTAAGCATTTTTTAAAAAATGGCCCCATAAATTATGCCTAATGGGACTCATTTGCCACCTTGGTCGAATGAGTCCGATGTGCCCAAAATCAAAATTAATTCAAATTTTTGGTAGGATTTTATCCTCCTAGATTTGATGTCGGCTTGTAGTGTTGTAATTGTTACCCATTTTTCGCTACAGCTCAAAATAGGTAGAGTTAAATTGTAAATTCACTTAAAGGTACACCAGGCACATATTTTCTCAGTTAACTATCCATCATTTTGAAAAAAAAATGATTACAAGTGATTTTTAGTTTTATTATGAAAATATATTTCAAAGAATATTAAATGTTCACATAAGAAATGTTGCATTATTCATATTATAAAAACACGAAATCCCACACAAGCCATGAGAGTAACTGAGAAATATTGTAAGCATATGGTGAATGAAAAAAAGGAGATGTACACTATACAACTAAAGAAAATATAAACATAAGGAAAGGAGTGATTCATCATTGCCTAGAATGGTGAATCATCATTTCAATTATGTGGTGTCTTCTCGCATTTAGCTCCAGTTGGCATAGCTCCCACTCTAGTTCCAAAGGCACCTGCAAAATTGTTAAAATGTGGTGTTAGAAGTAATGAAGAATCACTATTTTCCTCGTGTCCACATTACTAACAGAAATATAATTTACATCCTATCAGGCAATTATCACATGATCAAGTTATGAGAAAACAAAGGAAGAAAGATCATGAGATCCTTTGCAATTATTGTTTTGATCTAACATTATTTGTTTCTTGTGAAAGTATAGGACAAGTCATGTTGCTAATCCATAAATGAATACTTTAAGATATGTGGAGAAAAATGGGCTCCCATAAGGGTTGAGCCCAACATATCAAGAGGACACTCTCTTATTTACATAAGAGTCATCAATATTCATAATAGTCATCAAATAGGACTGTTGTCACAAAATAAACTCATAGCAGCACCCTTCAAATCACTATAGTGGAAACAAATAGAATAAATTCTTCATTCAATAGAGTTATCAAACACTATGCAAAGATACAACATTGTTTAACCAAGTGAATTGAAATGCAATAAATTCTTTGAAGCATTCACTAAATTGCCAGAATGGAACAACAAGAAAAGTTATGATACAAAAAATGCCTTGATGGAAATAAGTATTTCAGTAACAATCCATCCAATAGTAACAGTGGCAATGAATAGAGGCAACATTTATTCTTTTATTGAAGTAGAGGTTTTAGTGGTTACAATAAATGAAAAGAATTGCAGATTTTAAACAGTGGGCAATGAATGCACCATAATAGCAATCAAAGATAATTTATGATCAAAAGCACCAAAGGTGGTATTCCAAGCAATAAAACAATGATGGTGCAAAATAATAATGATGGGAATTTAAATATGCTTATGTATGGAAGTAGGCGACGGAAAATTCCAAGCTTTTATAATTGATTATATTTAATACTTAAAGATCCACAACCACACACCTCCAATGTTAAGCTCGACCTCAACTCAAGACATTGAGAATATACAATTGATTACTCTTACAGAACACACAATATGCTCTAGCTTCTGCATTAAATAGAGTATGGTAAAAGTTGGGTTTCTCTCTGGCTATGCATTTGGTATCATTCCTCATGCCTTCCTCAGAAACACTTGCATGTATTAAGAAAAGGACCAAGCAAGCTATGTAAAACCCAAAGGTAATTACATGTGATTTTGAAGCTATCACAAGCATGACATAATGAAGCAAGAATAACAAATTGGCTCAAGATAGGTGCCTTAAAAGACATATAATGTTGAACTTACACAAGAGGCTTTTGCCACAAATGACTAAGCAGTGAACAAGGTGAGGTACAACATGTTGCAAAGTACATAGCACAATATAAGAAATAGGTTTTGTGCTACATGTTCATCAACATATAAGAAAATCCTACATATCATGAAAGATCAACAATAGACCTGCATTGTTTGGTTAGCATTATATGTGATTAGGGAGAAAACCTTCAAGGTAGAAATAAGTTGCCACAAATCAAATAAAAGTATGCTACAAGGAGGCAATATTGAGGGAATATGCATAGATTATTTCCACTATAGGATGCATAGAAATTGAGAACATGACAGAGGATAGTGTAGAAATATAGTCAAGAGTCTATTGCATGAAGAGACCGAAAATTCATCTAAAAAGTAAAGCGTGGATCAATTTAGGACATCTTTGACATTAATCAAAGGGGAAGTCCGCATGTACAAAGAAAGGAAATATAGCTTGAAAGGGCTCTATGAAGGCTCCTTCATATCCCAAGGCACAAACAAGAAAACATGAAAGCATAGGGTCTCCACCCATGAACATCGTTGTGAGTAAAATGGTGTTTTATTCAATATGCATATATCTAAAGAAGTCAGCGTAGCTGGTAACTTGAAGGGTTTTCCCATACACAAGTTTGATATCAAAAGGAAACAAACCCAGAATGAAAAAAAATCTTTTGTTTTCCACAAAGAATGCATAAAAGAGGCTCGCGACCTGTGTATAAAAAGAAAACCTTTTAGGTGTTAGCTATGGTTTCAACAACAGACCCTCAAGTTTCTAAAGAAAATTTGGAGCCATCAAATGGAGATATTTTCCATTTCGCAAGTATGATGTTCTTTTTCAATATTTAGTCACAGCTCATCACGAAGGAGATGTACAAAAGTTTCTTAGTTTCTTACATAGAATGCAAAAGGAAAGTAAATGCACTTGTTATCTTACTCTTCTCAAGCTCTTTGGTGATGACTCTAAGACAACAAAAATAGCCACGGTTGAGCAAGAAGGTATTCTTTTCTTCGCAAGCAAAGAAATAAAATAATGTTTATAACTTACAAAAGAAAGCTTACCTCTCACTACCTCAACAAAAGTCTCTAGATTTTCCTCACAAAACTCCTTCAATTTCCAGAATCCCTGGCTCCTTGGTGGCGTCTAGCAGAAGATGGGAATGATAGATCAAGTGAAATGAAATGCCATATGCTCTGGATTTGTAGGTTTTGTCACTTAGGGTTCTCTTTACCCTAAGGTCGACCTCACATACATAATTTTTCACATTGGCTTTAAAGAAAAGATCAAATGCCAAACTAATATTAGGTCGACCTTACCTTTGTGTTTTGTGCCAAGCTTGGGGCTTAGACTCTGATTTATTTGTGCCCTTATTTTAGAGTCAAGTCTATGCCTTAGGTTTGTTTTATGATTTTTATAGAAAATCAATATGCCCTTTGCCATGATATTTGTTTTGAGACTTTATATTTTTACCAAATGCCTTAGCCTTCAAATTTAAGTGTCTAATGCAATGTACTTACCTTTTTTCTTTTCACATGTCAAAGTGAAGATTATATTGCAAATAGTATTAAAGAAATGTCATTATAAATTGCTTTAATATTTATCATGTAGATGAGAAAAGCAAGGAAAAAGAATCATACATATTAAAGTAATTATTTATTGATTACTTTAATATTATTTAAGTTTCTTACCTTCACTTAAAACATGCAAGGGTATGGAGATAACTATAGTGCCTTTGAGTTCTTCTAATCATGTAAAGTCGTGCAAAAGTCGACAAAGCAGTTTAACTAGAGTATTTTATCCTGATTCCTAGTCATATGGAGTTATTTTGAGTTCTTCTTAATCAAACTAATCATGAGGGGGAGTTTGCACTTATTTTTGCTCAGTTTGCTTCAATTGTGGGCCCGCTTTTCAAGGTTTTTCATGTTTTCTCATGAGGAGATTTTTTGAGATATTTCACACTCTCAGTTCACTATTTCTTCCACCTCTTCGCCATTGGAGTTATCATAACTTTGTGTATATTGGAAAAAGTGATTCTTTTTCCTTAGTTCTTGCCTTTTATCCTCTTGCAATTCTTGCAGTGTGAAAGATCTTGTAACTTGGGTTTTTTTTACAGTTGATTAATATACAACAGTCTTTTACAGGTTACTTTTTGGAGCTTTATGCAGTATTTTCCTGTTATTCTCATGTAAAATCCATCTAATTTTCCTCTTCAAAAAAATGAAAAGTATCTTTATGAGTGATCTGATGAAGTTATTGTGTTTTAATTATTAAAGCCTTTAAATTTTGTATCATTCATTATCATACATCCATCATAGGTCTTAAGTAGTGTATTTTTTCATTTTGTGAACTTCAAGTTGTGAGAATTTATTCTCCTTTCAAAGTTTTAAGTTGTTTGGTCATCTTTAGAAACACTTTTGTGATGCCATTTCTGAATTGTGTAAACAGTGTTCCTGAGAATAATTGTTAATCATTTCTACAAATTTTATCATTATTTAGGTGCATCACCACAATTAAAAGTTTAGTTTACGCATTCATTTAAATCCTTCTTCCCTTTTCCATCCAAGTCAAAGTTAGTCATTAGAAAAATAAAAAACAGGAAGTCAACCTATAATCCGGAGGTCTAGTTTCACAATAGGGTACCCACAACCTGAAATTAGTCCAATGTTACATGGGATTACAGAGCTTTCCAATCTTGCATGCGGGTGCAAATCCTTGTGATAATAGTAATTTCAAGAATTCTTGCACAATTAAGTATAAATACAAGTTTCTTTCACTCATTTTCTCCTAACAAGCAATCAAGTGACCTAGCAAGTTGAATGAGCATTCTTATAGAAAATTTGAGTTCATAGGAGCACTCAAGAATTCACAAGAGCATTCGAGGGTAGATTATCAAGCATTCTAGAGCAACATTCAAGAATCATGTCAAAGATTTCATGCATCATGTTTGTTTTTGAGCTAGCAATTGTGATTATAGGGTTTTATGATTCAAGTTAGCATTTTATTCAAGATCTATCACATTCAAGCAAGATTCAAGATATACATCCATTGGAGTCATCTCATGCATGTTTGTAGCCTCTTATTGGTAGGGTTTGGTGAGTTGTAACATCATTTTTTTTTTATTCATCATTCTCCATTCCTATTTCAAGGTTTGATTACCAAAATGGGGTTTGACCAAGGCAAACCCCTATCCACTAACAAAACAACATTTTCCCCTCTCTTTAGTGTGTGATTTGCAAGTTTAGATTGAAGATACATTAAGGAGAAAGCTTGAATTTTTTTTTCGAAGTGTCTAAAGTTTTTTAAGTTGTCATTAAGCATTGGAGAACATTGGAGAACACCTATAGGCTAATTTACAGAGATTCAGATACGAAAACTTGAAGAAGTAGATTGGGAAAACTAAGAAGAGTAGATTTAGACCTTGAAGTTCCAAAAAACTCTAACTATATTGATTCACCACTTTTAGTGAATGAGTCCTAGTTTAGGTCAAAATTCAACTTTTTATAGATTTGGATACCCATTTGCCAAATTCTTGTTGATACACAGAAACCCAAATCTTGGACTATTTTTCCCAACCTGGAAAATGAGTCCCACTCGGCATTAAATTCAGAATTTATAGCATTTCATACCTCCTTCCAGTCATCTCCAGATTCCCAAGTGCACACATTTCATCTTACAACTTGTTTTTTGTTTTATATGCATTTCTAGGTCATTTTGTGAAAGATTGCATTGAACTAGGGTTTAGCATTACATCTTGCATTGCATTTGTCTTTCCAAGTTCTTACTTGGTGGTGAACCCCTCATTAGTTTACATTCAACCCCTAGGACAACCCTATTGCAAGATTTGTTTCTCCTTTGCATTGAGATCTCTAGGGTTACACTTGAATGAAATTGGAAAGTGGGTGTGCCCTATGTCCTAAACCATATGATAGCACCCCGTTCCCCATTTTCCACCATTTTAACTAGTCAACAATTAAACTAGGTGCTTTAGTTAGAAGACATAAGTCGTCTTCTAATATTCTCCTACTTAGTATCTAAAATGGATAGTGCAAGATGCAAGTCTCAAGTCCACTTTGTAATGCCCGTATTTTAATACTCTCTTACACCCACTATAACACATTTTCAAGTGTCATAATATATCTTACATGGATTCTTGAGAGTATCTTCATGTGTGACACCCTATTTGAAAAGGGGCCCATATTACAATATTAAATATTAAATATTTACAATTATTCCTAAGATCTTGAAGGTGGTATAACTTCTAATCATAAAGCATCTTTAAATTTGAGGATAGTCCCTAGTATAGTATAAAATAATATTATAGACCCTACAAATTTAAACTTGGTATTTTTCATAATCAATCTCAGAAAGTTTTCATCTTATTTAAATTTAAGAGGATTACTATGGGATGTGTTTTATATGGTCTAATTTGACATAACTTCGAGCATTTGTTGATAATAAGCTACTTGATTGATTTCCCATTCAATTATACTCTCGCAATTCCTTAACAATTTATAAAAATATGTCCTTAAAAAATTCAGCCAATAAACTATACACTCTAGTCCAAATCAATACTTTATATAAATATAAATTAACCCCTTCATCTTAGGGTCTTATATATAATCCATTATATCACATAGGTCAAGTCTCCTTTTGAATATGTCTCCTAATTGAATAATAAATTATAAGAAGAAAACCTTGATTAAGAAGTCATTTTAGAATTTTTTTTAATTAAAAGTTAATTATTTTTATAATTCGTCTACATTTGAACAATACTATATAGATTACAAATGAAAATTTTATCTTCAAATTATTATTCCTCTAATTTTTCAGACTTTTTGAAAAAAGCTAAATTAATTTATCAAAATGAATCATATTAAAAAAAGTCACATCAAATACTTCATTTTAATAATATGTGTTCAATCCTTCAATCCAATATTTCAACCATGAAAGAGAAATTTATTAATTAAAATTATATAAAAACCTCAAACTAATATTTATTTTAAAATATTTTAAATAAAAACAATATAGCAAATAAAGTGAATGGCACATTAGAATAATAGAGAAAGGACAAATTCCCTTAGTGCTGTCAACGTTGGCACACTCTTCCACACTATTTTAAGCTGCTGCTTTTTATTATTATTCTCCCATTTCGGAGATGGACTGGACTTATCAATTTTACCAAAACAAAAAAATCTCGCTCCTCACGCCTCTATCAACATCATCGGCGTGAAAATCAACAACTGTCTTAATTCAAATGTTAATACCTCGGAGTCACATCATTTATCAGGGATGTTTCCACCCATAATCTCACTTGAAAATAATATTTTATTATCTATTTGATAGATCTTATTAAATATATTTTCAATATTAAAAGATGTCTCAATTTTTTTAGGATTATTATATGTAAGAAACTAGCACTCTTTTTTTTCATATTTAAAAAAAATACATCATTATTTTCCTAATTTTGATCAAATCTTCCATAAAATCATATGATATTGTATCGTTTTATATAAGAACGTAATATTGTTTCTAATTTAATAAAAAAATGTTTATACATTTTTATTTTTATTTTTCAAATTTTGTGTCTAATTTTATACAAGAGTATTTCCCACGGTTGTAAAAATGGTGGATTGCTAGTATTTGAAGGGGTTGACTTTCCATCTCATGCATGTTAGTTCTTGTAGAAAATACAACTTACCAAAAACATGTTCTTTTGTGGAGATCAAAATGGAGGATGTGGCCTTAGTCTTTTTGAATAATTTTCTTGCATAACCTTTGTTTGTTGGGATTAGGTGTGCCATATACCTTGCAAGTCTTATTTTTTGAAATATTTATTTAGTGGTATTATTTATTAATTGTGCATCGTCTAGGGAATGGGGAATCCCATTTATGACTTGGTCATTATGTCATGTGTATGTCTTTATATGACGCATGCAAGAATGTGTAAGGGCATTTTGTATCATATAAGATGTGTAAGACAATCTATGATACTGTAAGTGCATGGGAAATTTTATGATGCATGTAAGAGCATGATTATAGGGAGTTACAAAGTGGACCAAAAAAATTGATCCACGTTTAAAGCATCTTTCTTAAGGAGGTATAATGTAGTCTTGCCCATAATGTGCAATGAAAGGTAGCTTGAGGCTTGCAACTCCACTCATAAAATAGAATGGAGAACAACAATGGGAACCACAACAATAGTAAATTAAAAGATTTTTTTTCTCAAACCTCAAATTACCTTGATATGCAAGCTTGTAGCCAATAACAAAATATTCCAAACACTCATGAGCTTATCCCCATTCATTGTTTTCTATTATAAGCTCATGAAAATGAGCAAGAGAAACACTCCAATTCTAAATTCTCCTCAAAGCTAGGACACATTGAAGGGCCATGAATGAGACAAGTGGCACAATCATGTGTAGGGTAGGTGGAGAGAAATAATAGATAATTCCATGAAAGGTGGATCACCCACCTAAAGTGGAATTATCATGCCACGAAAAGTGGAGATAAAAAGGTGATAACTAGATCACACCACAAAGAGAGGAATTTCTCCAACACACACTTCCCTAGGTGTCCAAATCATATCTCTCTATACATGCACAAAACTAGATGCATGATGCAAATAACTAGGTGTCACAAGTGCAAACTACAATGATACGCATTCCCTAAGTAAGCTTAAGTAAAGTGTAATAAGTAAAATACTTATTTACACCAACACACCCCCTTAAGTGCAACTGGGGGAATGAAGACTCAAGCTAATCATGTCACATGTCAAACTGATCAAATTTCACTTGTTTTAGTGTTTTTACATTTCTAGTTTCCAAACGGGCGAATATATTGTTGTTTGGGTGAAAGTGTTATGTGAATGGGAAAATATGACTTTACAGGGATGAATCCACTTCTATAATTAACTATCATTTGTCTTGTAGGTTAACGGGAAAATATGAATTGAAAATAGGTGAACTTGATCGTATAAAATTGAATCTATAAATGGGAAAATCCACACTACAAATGGGTAAATTTTCACTACTTGAGCGGATCCATTGACTAAATTTTCCTAACCACATAGAGACGAATCCTTTCATATAGAGGCAAATTTGATTTGCACTTGGACAACCCTAAGAGGTATAGTATTATTTGTAATTTCCAAGTCTTTGAGAAAGATTCATAAGTTTTTCAATACTAATCTGCTAACTCACTTTTCCCTTTGACAACACTAACATATTTATGTAGCCACGATAGTCAAAGATCAGTGGAATTAACTCCTACTGATTTTTCTTGCAACATGCAAGTAAAGACGCTTGCTTTATTGAACTAATTTAGGAAGACTTCAATTTTGATTTAAAGCATCAATTAATCTTCTAGTGTGCTTTATTTAGGGTCATTTGTTGATGTATACTCTCCCCTTGAACCATTTGGTGAGCCTAGGGATCAAAAATTACAAATTGATATGTCTCATTGTGCATTCCTAATAGTGCTTGCTTGCACATATGATCTCTCCTTGCACTTTAGGTGAGCTTGGAGAACAAAAATTCCTAGCATATCCTTCCCTTTAGGAAGCCTTCTTTCCCATATGATCTCTCCTTGTGCTTCTTGTTTTATAATGAAACATGATCACATTATGGGTTGGTAGTGATCGAGCCTAGGCTTGATCATTACCAAGTGTGAACCCTAATTTCATACCTGCACAAATAAAGCAAACAAGCACAATATTAGATCATATGCAAGCAAGAAACAAGGATTCCCCATGCAAAACATTTACAAAACTTAAAATAGGAAATGAAGAAAAAAACATAAAAGATAAATGAAATCCTAAATTAAGTCATGCAAACTCTTGATCCCACAGGGGAGTTGGTGCCAATTGATGTGTCAAAATTAGCCCTTTCCTAACTCCTTTGTAAGCCTTGTGGTTTGATCCACTTTGTTGGTTTAATTCCTCCATAACCTAGCTAAGCACTTGATAAAACTAGATGAAAATGGTTATGCTTGAAGATGGATTTGAGTATAATAAGTTTACTCAAATTGTGGATGTTCGAATGAGAGGAAGAGTCTCTCATTTATAGATTCCCAAATTGGAAGAATGAGGGATTTGGATGAATGTGGGATAAAATACCAACCAATGAGAAGAGGCCACTTGTCCACATGTGATTGGAGGAGGAATGAGCACATTTTGGTCAATGTGCATGATAAATGCTATGAGATTCAAATTTGAAATTTGAATGTGACATGTTGGAGGGAGAAAGAAATGGAGTTAATGTCACTTGGCTCAATGCACAAAGACATGTAAGAGGCATTGAATGCCTTGTTGGAAGGACTAAGTCCATTTGAATTCAAATTCAAATTTGAGGGAATATTCCCTTTTTATGCCATGTTGAGAGAAAATATATATTTAATAAATCAAAGTAATTGATTTATTGTGCAAGTTGCATTCTCTAGAGGATGTGACATAGATTAAGATTAAATTAATCAAAGCTTAATTAATTTAATGAAGAATTAGGAGATGTGACAATTTAAACTTAAATTTATGAATTGATTTAAGTGAAGAATTGAGAGGAAAGGTTTAATTAAATAAATGTTTTTGATTTATTTAACTAAAGGGGATAATATTATATTAAATCAAATAATGTTTAATTTATTCAATTTAATAAGAGGATTTTAGAGATTTAATTTAAATAAAATGAATTATTTAAATAAACAGAGATATAAGGTTAATTATATTAAATTGATTAATTCAATCAACAGAGGAGAGAAAGACCTAATCAAATAAATGATGATTTATTTAATTAAGGGATGAAAGGTAGTGATAAGCTGGGAGTATGATTTGGGATGAAATGATGTTAGTAGGATCAGGATCAGGTGCATGTATATTTTGTGTGTCTAAATTTTGCCCCTCTTTGAAGCAATGTACTTGTTGGATTAATTCAAAGAATAAACTGTTGTGATCAAAATTCAAAATTTCTTGATTTTTCAGATGCCCCACTGTTGCCCCAGTGAAAGGATTATGCTAGTAGACTGCTCCCTCGAGAGATCGAGCAATTTTTTTTGAATTTCTGATCAAGATCACGATAAAATGCGAGAGGAGTGGTTTTATTGATCAAAGGACGAAAGATAATTCTATGATGTAGACAATTCTGATGATGTATAGACAGTCATTGGCCATGGGTAGACTCATGTATATTTTGATACAACACACTGATTTTAGATAGAAATGTTAGTAAAGATAGAGGAATAAAAAGAATAAGATGGATGGAAGGAGGATCCATACAAGCTCACATTATTACCGATGATGATGATGATTTGCTTACCAGGAGTTGGGATTTTCAAAGGGCCAATTACTTTATGTTTGATAAAACACAAAGGTATGATGCATCAAGGTATAAAGGACCAAGATGGCATTGTACCTAGTGTGATGGACTTTGACTCGTCAATCAGATAGGAGTATTCTTGTTCATACTTGCAATACATAAACCTTGCTAGGACGGACCTAACAAAGCAAGTATTCACCAAGTTATTTTATTAGAACATCCAACAAGCACAACAGATAAAAAAGATAATGATCATTGCCCCATTCCTTTCTCTCTAAACCTGTTTTGTTTAGGCATCATTGAGAGGTCCTTGGAATGAGCACAAAATAAGATAAGCCAATAAAGACCAAATAAAGAAAACCAAACAAGCTAATGTTCTTCATACCACTAGCAAAGACTGAACTACTGTGGGGTACCTGATGCTTATGTCCATCGCATGAAAGCTTCATCCTAGGACATGTTGTGATCAGGGTTTTGGTGGGACTGATTGGATGATAAGCTATTGATACTCTGAGTTGACCAACTTGCTTGCTTACTGACTTAGACATTCAAGACTTTGATGATTAGGTGTTCATTTTTTAACCTGCTAGACTTGATTCTGACTGATTCACCAAAGGGTGAAGGTGACGATTTTTATTATGAGTGATGATCATGGTTGTAAGTGAAATGAGATGGATGCATCATTTTGGATTTTTTAGATATTTTGAGGCTGCTTTTGGTATTTTAAATTTTTTTACAATTGTTTTTGGTATTTTCAAGATTTAATGACAAAGAGACTAACTTAAAGACCTATCCTAGGGGTCTCGAGAGATGATCTGTAGACTAGCCTTGCCTACATTATACATGCAAAGACCACGTAGTTCGACTAACGACAAACTTGACTCAATGAAGAGATACATGGGAAAATGGATTGCCATTTTATTGCGACGGACACCTAAAAGACTGACCCTAACTATCTTGGGGGATGATCAAAGATCAACTTTGCCTACGTTCAAGCTCAGAGATGATGTAGTTCGGACAAGGTGGAAGACTGACAAGACTCAATGATGAATTTTTTGAAGACTTTTGAGATTTTTCCAATGTTTTTGGATTTTTGAGAGTTTTCTGAATGTTTTTGAATTTTTCACATGATTTTGACAATTTGGATATGATATGTGATGATATCAGTGCTCTGTTTTGGGATTTTGTTGAAAACCAAGCTTAAGGTTGATTGATCAGATCAATGGATTGATAGTTTGACTAAGTGTATTAAGTCAAACAAAAGTGATAATGCACTTGTAAAATCTAGGAAGTTGTGTTATCCTAGAGTAAACTTGTACAAAAGAGGATGGTTTGACTAAGTGTGTTAAGTCAAACAAGTTGATGATGGATTGGATAATTTAACTAAATGTGTTAAGTCAAATAAGATGATAATGCACTTGTAAATTCTAGGAAGTTGTCTTATCCTAGAGTAAACTCGTGCACAAGATGATAGTTTGATTAAGTGTGTTAAGTCAAACAAGGTGATAATTGATTGGATTCAATTGATCAAGATTTATGAAGCTTGATTTGAAACAAAATTGTTTTGATGATTTGATGTGATGCTGACATGCACATTAGATGTGACTGATATGAATTGTTGGAATTATGTTCAATGAAAGATAAAGCTTGATAAAGAACATCATCTTGTCAAAATATGCCATGGGCTAGTGGTTCAAATTTTGGCCTTTTTGCTCCAAAATGTGAACCCTAATTTTATACATGCACAAATAAGGAAAACAAGCACAATATTAGATCATATGCAAGCATGAAACAAGGATTCCCCATGAAATCCATTTACAAAACTTAAAATAGGAAAATGAAGAAAAAAACATAAAAGATAAATAAAATCCTAAATTAAGCCATGCAAACTCTTGATCCCATGGGGGAGTTGGTGCCAATTGATGTGTCGAAATTAGCCCTTTACCAACTCCTTTGTAAGCCTTGTGATTTGATCCACTTTGTTGGTTGAACTCCTCCATAACCTAGCTAAGCACTTGATAAAACTAGATGAAAATGGTTATGCTTGAAGATGGATTTGAGTATAATAAGTTTACTCAAATTGTGGATGTTCGAATGAGAGGAAGAGTCTCTCATTTATAGATTCCCAAATTGGAAGAATGAGGGATTTGGATGAATGCGGGATAAAATACCAACCAATGAGAAGAGGCCACTTGTCCACATGTGATTGGAGGAGGAATGAGGATATTTTGGTCAATGTGCATGATAAATGCTATGAGATTCAAATTTGAAATTTGAATGTGACATGTTGGAGGGAGAAAGAAATGGAGTTAATGTCACTTGGCTCAATTCACAAAGACATGTAAGAGGCATTGGATGCCTTTCTGGAAGGACTAATTCCATTTGAATTCAAATTCAAATTTGAGGGAATATTCCCTTTTTATGCCATGTTGAGAGAAAATAGATATTTAATAAATCAAAGTAATTGATTTATTGTGCAAGTTGCATTCTCTAGAGGATGTGACATAGATTAAGATTAAATTAATCAAAGCTTAATTAATTTAATGAAGAATTAGGAGATGTGACAATTTAGACTTAAATTTATGAATTGATTTAAGTCAAGAATTGAGAGGAAAGGTTTAATTGAATAAATTTTTTTTATTATTTAACTAAAGGGGATAATATTATATTAAATCAAATAATGTTTAATTTATTCAATTTAATAAGAGGACTTTAGAGATTTAATTTAAATAAAATGAATTATTTAAATAAACAAAGATATAAGGTTAATTAAATTAAATTGATTAATTTAATCAACAGAGGAGAGAAAGACATAATCAAATAAATGATGATTTATTTAATTAAGGGATGAAAGGTAGTGATAGGCTGAGAGTATGATTTGGGATGAAATGATGTTAGTAGGATCATGATAAAGTACATGTATATTTTACGAGTCTACACCATGTCATAACACAATCACATTATAATGCACTCACATTATGGTTTTGGTTGCATATTCTTGACACAAGATTTTACAAGTAGCAGCAGTCTTATGGGAAACTTAGCTATTGTGGGACATAGTGCGCTAGCTAAGTGACCTCCGGGGTTTTATCGAAGTCGGCTCTTCGTTTAGTGGGGGAGGTAGAACGTTAGAAAGATAAAAAAAAATGAAATCTAAACTACGGGTGATGCGCCAAAATCATAAAAAAATTTACCAGAGCACAATGCAGGATGGAAAGGCTCGAACCACCAAAATGTTGTTTATCAGGCAAATTTTTTCAAAAGCACTTTAAACATAACAAATACCTTCTAATTTTCATAGCATAATCTAACATAACTTTAGCCAACCCTGAGGAGTCAAGAAACATGATCTGTATTTATTTAGCTATAAAATATCACAAAAGCTGAAGAACAGGCATTCATACATTGCTTTGAAAGGCAATCCGCCAGATATTTTCATCTCTAATTCCAGCTGGAAGAAGAGCTGCACCAACTGATGCACAATCCCTTCAATCTTCTTGGCAATTAGAGACTGATCAAAAGATTGGAAGACAGAAAGGTCTTGCTTCTTCTTCTCGATCTTTGCAACAATGTGTTCAACACTTGCCACCACCTGATTTGCAATGAAGGGAAAAGGGAGGCCTCTCTGATTTAAGTGGGTAAACTTTTCCCACATATCACTGGTAACCTAGTTCAACCTGGCCTTGCATTCTGCCACCTGCTGGACAACCTCATGCATAGAAATGAGGATGCTTACACCCATGACCGTTGTTGTTCAGTCCTCAATACCCACACCACTTAGAGCCTCATTGGAAGTTGTATACAATTTTCCTAACAAAATCCTGGCTTCTGGAATCTTATCAGAAGTTACCTCATGTATCTGTTGGATTGTTTCACCTACTATTTTGCATAGGTTGGCCGCTTGTACCATAAATTTTAGGGTGGGTTGTAGAGTAAGGCATAACGCCTTGAATTTATCCTAGTATGGTGCATACAACTCCTTGGCGATCTCCAATGAGCTCATCTATGGTGCAAGAGGTTGGGTCCTCAAGATATTCAACTCCGCTTCTCTGCTGCTCAAGTTCGCCTTTAGCTCCGATAGGCTTTTGTCCAATGCAGACACTTGTTCTCTTAGAGTGGAAATTTCCTTTTCCTTTTCCTCCAAGGCCAATTCGGCCCGCTTTGATTTTTGAATTTCCAACTCTAAAGTGGCATTCATTTCATTTATTTCATCATTTGTGCTATGTCAGAGCTCCTTCATACCTTCACTTAGTTGTACAGACTCAGTGTAGAGCTTTTCTTTGTTTGCTCAGCTCTACTCAACCTCATGCTGGAGGTTTGGGATGATCTTCATGCTCATAACTTGCAGCTCCTTGATTTGGCTTTCAAAAGCACTCCTCCCTCTTTCCAGGCGACTGATCTCATTTTCTTGGGCTTTATACTTGTTCACCCATATATCGACCTTTCCTTTTAGCTCCGATATCTACTCCTCCATTTTCCTTGCCTGGAAATTGAGCTTGAGGTAATTGGTGGTTACTATCTTTTGAGTCTCCTCCATCAGCTCGACGTTATCCCACAGATGAGCCTGCTGCAAGCCTAGCCCAATGGCATTAACAGATTAATCACTTGGTAGAATTTCTCCTACCGGTTTAATCATGTTGGGAGTGATCTTTGCAAACATTAATGAATTATGGCTCTCATTGAACATAGTTTGCAAGAGAGGCTATGTTTGTCTTCCTGCATCCTTTTGGCTCCTCTTATGCATTTAGCTAGCTCGGGTGCTCTTGTTTGCCTCCACCTGTGAGAAACATTCCTAGGAAGGGATACCCAGGCCACTAGCAAAAGGAAACTCTCGAGGGACTGCTAAGGGGAAAGATAACATACTCAGTGCATTTGTGGTTTTGCTAGGCCTTGTAATAATGGTCGGGGAGAAAGGTGGAATGAAATGGCCGCTCAGAGAGGATGATAATGCGGTATAAGGAAAGGTTGGGGAGGTGCCAACTGAAGGGTTGAGCCTCGGGGATAAAAATTGTTGGCTCATGAGCCCAGCACTAACACCAAATTGTGCTATGGGTAAGGGATGAAAAGCAGAGAATGAAAGTGGGAAACCAGGAGGGGAAAGACTCGACTGCCCAAAATATCCAGCAACAAAAAAAACTAGTGCAGATGAAAAAGTTGGGGTAGACGAAGAAGAGACTAGAGACATAGTAGAAATAGAAGAGGGAATAAATGATACCTGAGGCTCATGAGGAGCTATAGATGATAAAACCACTTCCTCCAACTGCTATTCTTCCTCTCCACCAGATTCTCTTGTTCGTGTCCACTTTTCATCTGAAGAATCCTCAAGGTCTATAATGACCCGCCTTCTACTACTGGTAGTCCTCGGCCGCTTCCTAGTTGTTTTAGAGGAGATGGATGGCTCTGATGCTTGCACGTTTGATGAATCCTCCTGCTGCGCAGGCTATTTACCAACATCTTCTTCATGCATTGGATCCTCCTCAAGGATAGGGGGATTCTGAGTTACTTCTTCTTCGGGCTCTGTGGCAATCCCTTCCCATCTATATTGTTGCTTTGACGTTAAAGGGTTCAGAGACCTTTCTACTTCTAGATGCGCGTTCTCTCATATGTCATCAAATTTTTCATCAAGAGCCACCTCTTTGTAAAGCTTGGTGGTTGCTTTAATCTCCTACCGAAAAATCCAAAAGTCTCAAATTTTTTCAGGACTCCATTCGAGCTTATGCAATTGGTTGCACAGGGACTGGTTGATCTTCTAACTTGGGTTGGCCTTCTCTGCTATGTAGTAAAAGTTCAGCCATGGCGGTTCCATGTCCTCAGTAGGAAAATATTCAAGGCCTACATATAACCTAAAATTCCCTCCTCAACATTTCTCCGAGGGTGCCAGAATAACCGAGGCTGATGTGGGATTCTTATGCCAACCTTCGATAAATTATTTTTGGGGTTGTATTGCTAGGTGTCATTTATCACCACCAACCCAAGATAGCCCAGCTTTGAAAACAAAATCTTTGAAGTGTCAATCTTCGAAGTCCTTTTCTTGATCAGTGACACGAAACCAAACATGAATGACAGTATCAAATAGGAGTTTAAATGCTTTCCCCCCCAGTAATCATTATCAATATTACATAGCTGCCTCATCACTTTCAAGCCCAACACTCTATCAAAAAGAAAGCCTGGGAGCCAGAAGGGCTCTCGGGTGAAACCTTGCATGTGAAGCATAGTGAAATATATGCCAAAGAACCAATCGCAGGGTGGCATGAGCTTTCCCAATCAGGATTTATGTCTTGGCAACAAGCGTGTGAACATGTTCATCCCAGCTCTATCCAAAGCCCGCAAAGTTGGGGCTAAGAACGAATCCGAAAATGCATAGTAATCAAAAAAATTCGACATGACAAGAGTCCATGTCGAAATTGGCTTCCTTTGGCCGCTTTCGTCGAAAAATAGTCAGAGACATAAATGTCATGAAATAGTCCAAATTCTGTGCAATATTAAATAGAACAAGAATGAGGGATACTTGAACCTAGAACTGACCTGGAAGTCTTGCAACGGCTACCTCATCCCATCACTAATAATTCTTGCAAAATCTAGAAGTGGAGCCACGTTGTTCTTTCTCAACATAAAGTTGAGACACATCTGAAACTCAAAGAACTACTTGTTTGTATCCAGACCACACACCAGCGCCAACATAGAATAGATAGAAGAAGACCTAGCTTTCAAAACACCCAGACTAAATGGAAATTTGGGTGGCGCTGAGAAGTGTCTCGACTGAGTAGTTTCAGTGTGGTAAAACTGTGGCACCATTCTGAGCCCTCCCCACTTATCATGCATCTTTTTTATGTCAAAAATTTCAACATTCTGGGTCAAGGGGAGCGGGATGCATAACATATCCTGAATAGCTTCAGGGTTGATGATTACCCTAAAATTAGTGCCACTTATCACTCTGGTGTCTAGGTCAAAGCCTGTCGTGCATGCTGCTACAATTTATGAGCGATAATGTAATAGGGGAACCATATACTGGGGAAGACCACATTCCCATAGACGTTTGCAGAAGGGGTCCATTAATTTCTTCATTCTCTCACATGCAGCTTCCCTAGAGCTCTTGGGATTCTAGGATAACTCAAGATCAAAGACACTATCCCAATCCTCTGAAACCAAAGTTTGGTTTCTAGGAGGAACCACTTTTAGTATTTTGTGGTCCACCTGACTAGTGAAGGGCTAGCATGGCTTTGTTGGGATGCCTGGGGTAGCATAAGACTCTAGGCCATAGATATCTATGCGGGGTGCCTTTATTCTTTGCTCATGTATACTTAGTGGGGCCAGGGCCTATGTTGAACCTTCTGCAATCTCAGCCATTTCTCTGTATTCACAAGAACCTTCACATATTTTCATAGATGATTTAGCTTCTAAAAAACCTTTCTCTCTTGCGAATGACTTAGCCGTTTTATCCTTTGATAACTTTCACAATAAATATGTTTTGCATGTTGAACCTTCTTTTTGATTTTCGTGAAAAACGGTTGAGCGAGTGTACGTGCCAGCCTTTCACACTTAGTTGCTATATGCATCAACAGCTTTTCATGCATTCGAAAAGATCGTCAACTTACCAAATTTCTCTCCACATTTAAGAGACATGACTTCACGTGAGGTGGCGCCTAATTTTTCTTGAACAGCGGACCAAGACAACCTTGCCAAATCTTTCACAAGCTTTTTTGCATTTACTGATTTTCCTAATTGTACTTGGGCACATCATCCAACAGCTTGCTTAAAATATTTGCTTTGATTCAGATGGGATGGCGGATCCTTGTGCTGACACCTAGCCAATCTTTATTGAATTCAACAATTTGAATAGAGCAAGTTGCAACTGTACCCGATTATTCCCTTCACCTCACACGTCGCAACACTGAAAATTGAGGCTTGGCAACACACTTTGCCTCTATCATAATTATGGCTTGCCTCATCAGGTGAACCCCGACCAGTCTTTAAATAGGGCCATTAGCAGCATTGCAAATCATAATTATTCCTAGCATTCTTAGCTTAGCAAGCCTTAGTTACTTTAGCAATTTTCATTTTCTAGCACTAGTAACAAGCAGTATGGTGAGGCCAATAAGAATAGTCTATAAAAAGACTCAAGCTGCTTTCCTAGGAAAAATTAGGTGTAGGCGCTTGAAGCGCATGACAGGCATAAAAAACATGTTATACGTGAAAGCGATTAAATGCGTTCTTGGCAAGGACTACGTGGAGTATGAGGAACAATACCAGGTCAACACTAGCATTTGTTCCCACTTCATCACCTCACTATTAGATATCAGTGTCTCCAAACGCAAGGTCCTAAAGCCAACAAAGCAAGTGTTCCCGCGGCGCTACCTCAGATGACTGGGGCAAATAGTGCATGCTGCCGAATTTGATCGTGGGGTTCCCTCAATTCACAACCTGCATCTACTACAAGTGCATGGAGGAGGCCCTTCCTCTTCGACTTTGATTTGGAGACTCATGAGGAGCATCGTACCAAGGTCTGTGCCGACTATTTTTTCCTCATGTGGGTATATTACATCGAACCATTCTGAAACTTCTATTGGTATGAGAACTTCGAAAGAATGGTGTTCCCTTATCTCGCGTCGCCGGTTGCTACCATTGCTGGTTCGTCCAATACCTGATAATCTGAGAACAAAAATAGTCCCCAATATTATTTTTTCCCTTTTTCCACCCTTCGCTCCATAGCAGATATATGTATATATTTCGATACAAGGCCACTAGCCCCTATCTTATATAATGTAAATTTTCTGGCCAAAATATATAATACTTATGTTTTTTAGAAATCCTAGCTCATTTACAATGTTTTTCAATTTATTGCACTATTGTTGTTATTTTATAAAGCACTGAGAAGACCCAAAACATAAAACAGGGAAAAATAATTACATATTTACAATTTACAAAGCCATCACATAGGAAAAATTAAGTAAATTTCTTAAGATGTATTCCATTAACAGGAATACTTAAGGCATTACCTTCCATGCCTTCCAACTTGAAAGAGTTGAACAGTTTGCACTGGACAATTTTGAAAGGCCCTTCCCAGAGACTGTCGATTTTTTTTGTGTTGGACTGATTTTGCTCCGCACTCATTGAACTTGAGCACCAAGTCCCCGCGTTGTAGCTCTTGATTTGATGCCTTTTATCAAACCACTTATTTACCACCTACTGGCAGTTGTTCATCGCCTCAAGGGTCTGCTCTCTCTTCTCTTGAACCTCGAGTAGCTCAGAAAACCGTACCTCCATTGCTCTATTTTGTTCAATCTCCAGAGATTTAAGCAACTGCAAGGTAGGGATTTCCATTACGATAGGCAACAATGCTCCTTCCTGTGCACCATCTCATAAGGAGATGTCTTTAGTATCTTCTTGGGCATGATTCGGTCTACCCATAACACTTTTGAGAGGTTCTTATGCCATTCTCTCTGGTGTTCCGAGCCTATCCTCTTAATTAACCTGATGAGGTTTTTATTTGTAGACTCCACAAGGCCATTTCCCTGGGGATAATAGTTGGAAGAGGTTTTTCAGGAAATCTCCATATTTTATTGCAAATTGGCTCATCTTCGAGCCGAGGAAAGATTTTGCATTCTTGGAGATGACTGTCTTTGGCAGGCCAAATCTGGCTACCAACTCCTCCAGGAAGTTAACAATCTCAACTTTCGCTGCATTCTTCAATGGCACTGCTTCTGTCCATCTAGTGAAGTAGTCAGTTGTTGTTAATATCCACCTGTGTCCAGCTGAGGAGAAAGGGTTAATCATTCCAATGAAGTCTAGACCCCATTGATCAAAGGGTTCCTCTACTACTATAGGCCTTAATGGCATATCAACATTCTTTCTCTTTTCGACATAAAATTGACATTCATTGCAAGACTTAATTAATGAAAATGCATCATTGAAAAGTGTTGGCCAAAAATAACCAGCACATATAATTTTAATTGTTATAGTCCTTGCAGAAAAATGTCCTCCAGCTGGGCCATTGTGGTATTGATCCAATATTCTCTTGGCATGTTCTTCATTTACACACCTTAGCAGGACGCCATTAAAATTTCTTTTGAATAGGACACCCTCCAAGAGAACATAATTGCTATTTTGCAAGTGATAGAAATGCCTCTTAAAAGAAGGGAGATTGATCAAATACCTTCTCGTCTGCATGAAGTTCATTCTATCCTCTAGCCAGTTGCCTTGAGAGTTTTCTTCATTCAGTAACACAAGTTTTGGAGCTTCAAAATTTTTCGTTGGTTCACTGTTTTCAGCGAGATACTCACACAGTCCCTTTCCTTTGACAGTCTTGATAGGCCTAACTTCAATATTATACTCTAGGATCTTGGTGATCCAATTAGCTCTTTTCTCTGTGATTTATCCTTCCATGATATACTCCCGCACACTAGGATGCGGTACACAAACAATCACCTTATTATATGATATCAAGTGTTGGAACTTCTTAAGCCCTTTCACAATGACAAAGGCTTTTTTTATATAAAATTGTACTTTACCTCATACTCTTTTAAGGTTCGTGAGTAGAAAGCAACAGGAGACTCCCTTTTATCTTCATCATCTTTTTGCATAAGTACAATGGAAATATTGTTTCCACCACCAAAAATATACATAATAAAATCTTTTGATAGGTTCGGGTTGAATAATACAGGGGTAGAAGAAATAGCCTCCTTCATCAACTCAAAATATTTTTTGGCCTCCGCCGTCTATTTGAAAGTCTGGTCCTTTTTCAACATTAAGGTAATAGGCCAAACGATCCCTACAAAATCTGCAATGAATCGGTTAATGAAGTTGACCTTACCTAGAAATGATTGTACTCCCTTCTTGTTTACGGGTAACAGAAGCTCCCGGATCACATCAACTCTTTCAGGATCAATGACAATGCACTCCTTTGAGATAACATACCCTAATAGCTTCCCCTAGGGAACTCCAAACACACATTTCTTCGGGTTTAAAGAAATCCTGAATTCATGGCACTTCTAGAAGACAAGCTCTAAATGATCAAAGTGATCATTGAAATTTTTTGAAAATACTATCAAATCATCCAGATAGATGAGTATAATTTTATGGATTAAATCCTTAAAGGCAATATCCATGGCTCTCTGAAAGGTGGCTCTGACATTTAAGAGTCCAAAAGGCATCTTGGCATATGCATATGTTCCCCACTTTGTGGTGAACGTTTTTTTGTGTTGGTCTTCTTCTTTTACCCAAATTTGATTGTAGCTTGAAAAGCCATCCAACATTGAAAATATTTCGTAACCAGCTACGGTCTGTAGAATTACCTCCATTGAAGGCAGGGGGTAATGATCCTTTAAGGATGCTCTATTCAAGTCTTGAAAGTCTACACACAGTCGTATGTCTCCATTCTTTTTCCATATTGGTACCAGGTTTGACACCCAAGTGCTATGTTTAATCGAAAACACTATATGGGATGCGATCAATTTATTCAATTCTTGCGACATAAGAGATTCTATGTTTGGGTTCACAGGCCTCTGTCTTTGACGAATCGACTTTGCTCCTTCCGATAGCTCAATGTTATGCTCAATAATCTCGGGATCGTATCCCATAAGATCATCATATGACTAGGCTACTACACTCGGATATTCTTCACAGAAGTGCCTTAGTCTATCATTATTCTTCTGAGAAACCTCCTTCCCAACCTTGAACTTTCTTTCTTCTCTGATATACAAATCGATATAGTCACCCTTGTCAGCTACGAGCCTTCTTTTGTCTCTTGTCGCATCATCAAAATCAAACAGGCTCTCCAGAGTGACTAGGCATCTCAGGAGTTTGTTGGATTTCAGCTACATAACTTGATCCCCATAAGCTTTGGCGATCTTTGGTTGCAGCTAATCAGTGAATTCCCCAGATGACTGGAGAAATGATGCAATATGTGCATCGCTATCGAACACTTGCCAATCTTGATTGTTTTTTGGAACAACGGGTCTTACAATTACTCTCACCGCATGCTTATTTTTGAATAACTCGGAAGCTGGCTCAAACTGAGCTCCAATAGTCGCCATTCGGTCAGGTTCAAAGTGTAGAAGTTGAGCAAATACAAATTCATAGGAGCCCAGTGATATCTGCAAGCTAAGAAAACCTGTTACAGGGAGAAGCAAAGAGAAGCAACACAGACAAATGCTCAAAGATATGGAGCTCTGTATTCACCAAAATGTAAAATGAATAATAATACAAAAGAGAAGTTTTCAACCACATATAGGTCAAAAACCTAAAAAGGAAAACCCTAGGCTTGCATATTAATAATTAATAAAATAATTAATTATTATGCACCTAATGTTAGCTTAAGTGTAAAAGAGATAAAAGAGAACTTTAATTAATTAAACAAATATTGTTTAATTAATCAAGTAAATAACCAATTACTCTAACACCCCCCTTAAGCTAGACTTAGGGAGAAGCTAAAACCTAGAAGAAGCTACTGAAAGCAAAAACAATGGGTCCTGACAACTAGGCCTGATCAGGTACCCAAATACAACCAAATCTCTATAAAGTGGAGAAATAGAGAAAACCTCATGGGAAAAACTCTACTCCAAAAAAGAGAAATACAAGTGAAGGACGAAGAAGCCTCCAAACAAGAATGAAGGATGAAGAAGCCTCCAATCAAGAAGAAATTATCCCAAAAGATAGGAACAAAGGATGAACACCACAAAAGCATGAAGAAACTGCAAACTCTATCGAAGAATGACTGCTGAAATGTTGAAACAAGAACTTCCTTTGAAAAAAGATGACGATCAAGAACAAATACTGTATACATAGGAACAAATGTTGTATACATAGCTCACTCGAATGAAGCCAAGGAAGCATTAACACCAACAATAGAAACCCCCCTGTAATGCTGACAAGGAAGAGGTATGATAGGTACTCTGAAATGAAATGTCTGAATGTAGTGCATAAAGAAGAATCAAGAACATCAGAATGTGCAAACATGAAATTACAAGTAGATATAAAGGGTGTGCAAACAAAGGCACACACACATGAGGTTGTTGTCGTGGAAGGGACACTCACTTGACATAGGAATGATTGCAAACAAAGGCATAAAATCAAACCCCCCATGGCACTTTATAACATAGTGCAAGTACAATAAGGCACAAATCAATGTGCAAGAATCCTAAAAATACACATACAAAGTTGAGGCACTTTGTTTTTAGTGCATTTACAGATGACAAAAAAACATGCAATGTGAGCCCATAAGGTCCAAAAAAGGACAACAGCAAAAAGAAGGATTTCTGTAAAAAACCAAAAATCAAATTTAGAAATCACCTACACCACTGTGAAGAGCTCGGAACTAGCTTTCCGACGATATCTTGTTTGCCCATTTTCGACATTGTATGCAAAAGTTATGTGAAAAATACTGAAGGCAACACCTGAAAAGAAGAGCTGAATTTGATTGGAAATAATAGGGACCTGAGAAAAAAAAATCCAAAAAGTACCTACACCACTGAAAAGTGCTCTAAATCCTCTTTTCGATGATATCTTGTTTGCTTGATTTCAACATTGTGGGCAAAAGTTATGGCCTCTGAAAGAAAACAGCTCCAGAGAGGAAAAAACACAGTACTAAAATAAATTTGATAATCAAACGGCCGTCGCAGTAAAACTGTGAGATTAAATTTGACGGCCATTTAGCCATCACCGAATTTGCACAATTCGGCTTTTTACAAAAATTGTTTTTAAAAAAAAATTAATAAAAAAGGGCAGGGGCCCGCATGGGGGCTGCCGCCTGCCAAGGTGGCAGGGCAGTACCCATGTGATACCGACTACCACAGGGAGCAAGGCCCAAGGATTATGGTAGGTGGTGGTACCCTTGGGTACCGTCCCTTGCTTTTTTTTTTTTGCAGGCAAAAAAATAAATCAAAAATATTTTTTTAAATGTTTTTACCTCGAATGGCGTGCAGACAACAGTCATACCGATAATTTTCTTTTTGCCTTCTAGATCAACTGTGTTCAAAATGGACGAATTAACAGTTGTTTTTGGGGTTTTGGACCATTGCGGACTCAACTGTGATGTCGATTTTTTCCCAAAGTGCACCAAAAATAAAATCCCCCCAGATCCACAACAAAAACTTCTGAAACCCCAGATCTGCTTCCAATGCAAAAATTCTCAAAACAAGAACAGGTAGCTGCAGATCTGAAGCTCTGATACCATGTAGAAGTTGAGAAAATACAACTTCATAGGAGCCCAGTGATATCTGCAAGCTAAGAAAACCTGTTACAGGGAGAAGCAAAGAGAAGCAACATAGACAAATGCTCAAAGATATGGAACTTTGTATTCACCGAAATGTAAAATGAATAATAATACAAAAGAGAAGTTTTCAACTACCTATAGGTCAAAACCCTAAAAAGGAAAACCCTAGGCTTGCACATTAATAATTACTAAAATAATTAATTATTATGCACCTAATGTTAGCTTAAGTGTAAAAGAGATAAAAAGGAACTTTAATTAATTAAACAAATATTATTTAATTAATCAAGTAAATAACCAATTACTTTAACACGAAGTTCTTCTCTCTTTCTATAGCCTGAATATTAAATGCCTCAAAGTCATCAATAAGATCCCAGACTCTATGTCGGTAAAATCTCATACAAACATTCTTCGTAGCTGAAATTCCTTGGATTTGTTTGACCAACAACTCCGAATCTCCAAACACACTTATCTGCTTTGCACCCATTTGTTCTACAAGGCTCAAACCATAGACGAGACCCTCATACTCTGCTTCATTGTTTGAGCATGCGAACTGGAAATGGTAAGACCTTAAGGTCTTTTCCTCAGACAGAGATTTCAAACATATGCCTGCTCCAGCCCTGGCTCTGCATCTCACTCCATCAAAGTGCAAAGTCCATAATTCCGAGGATATTTCACCTCCGGACTCCTTAATAACTCTGGGCATAAACTGCCCTTCCTCATGTATGACATAAGTCTCGATTCCAGCTACGTGATAATTCCCAAAACGGTTTGTATCAATAAACTCCTTCAACAAATTTTCTTCATCCTTCGTCCGGGAGTTAGTAGTCTCTTCTTCTTCCAGAAATTCCACATTGAACCTCTCTTCCCGAGTAATTGAAGTATGTGTTGCCTCAAATTTGAGCAAAGCCTCATCAGCAACATGCTCAAAATGCAAATTTTTCGACAGTAGTTTCATCTTGGCTCCATGTTTGGTCCTCAAAATTAGGTGTGACCAGTCCAACGCTAGATATCCTCCAACATTTGTTGTGAATTCTCGGGACAAAAAAATCCCAAATAGAGGAGGAATATCAATTAGTACGGTATCCTGATTTACAGTGATACTGGGGTAGGCAAACAATGTTATAGGCAATCCCTTGATTACTCTGACGGTATCAAATTTATTTTTGTCCAACTGCATGAATCCCTTATTAAGAGGCTCATATTTTACACCTTAGGCATCAACTACTTGCTTAGGCATGACAGTGGTGCTAGCACCAGAGTCGATCATACAATTATGCAACAACTTGTCGCCAATGATAAGTGTTAGAAAGAGAGGCTTACGTTTAGGCTTACTCTCTTTTCTGACCTCTTTCTTTTCCTCCAGTTGATTTTTTAGCACTTTATCCAGGTCCGGCCTGGATATCTTTTCTTCATTGGACTGACTAGGCCCCTTCCCATCTTCCTCTCCCGAAAATACTTTTTGTAATAGCACTTTCTGCTCTGGAATAGCTAGGACATCCCACAAAGAAGCGTTGGCAGAAGATTTCTTTAGTTTTTCCACCACATTGAATTGTGCTCGTGACTGATGAGTCACAGTTGCTTGTTCTTTAGGTTTCGCAGTTGGTGTTGGCCTCACGACTGGTGTGTTTGGCTATTTGGCAACAGTTGGGACGATCATAGGAGATTTTGCCTTCGAAGGAGGCGGATTCAAAGAACTAGGAGGAACCACATTAGTCTATTGTGGGACTGACGACGGGCCTGCCAGCAGACTAGGCATCGACTGAGATGAAGCATTAGTTGGCGGAGATGTGAATTCTCTAATGAATCTCTGCTTAGAATGCGTATTGTAATCAAACTGTACTCGTGGCATTTGATTTACCAGAAAGTCATTTGGAAATGCTAACTCCTCTCCTTCCATCCATGAAAAGAGCGTTTGATCTGGAACTATATCTAATTCTTGTTTAATGGACATCCCTTGCATTTGAGTAGTGAGGACATCATTGTCCATCTACTAAGAGGTGTATGATTGGTTGTCGGGATCAGTTGCACTGCCTTGGTTACGTTGGTCTGTGATCTTTTGTTGCAAATTTCCCTGCAAAGAATTTATCAGCATGTGCGCATCGTTACAAGGAAAACACCATGAATTGGCATCTTCGGCTAAGTTGTTTTGTCTAGCAACTAACTCTTTATTTGAACTACGATGGATGGTCTGCATCGGCAGGGTCATTGAAACAACCTATTTACTCAGTTGAGCCTGAGTATTTTTGTGTGATCTATCTTGCCATTGATTTTGTTGGTACGGAGTTTTTTCGCCTTGGTCATTCTGGTATGTCGACTTTTGATAGCTATATTATTGCCACTTCACGGTAGTCAATTAATTATTCATGGCCTGCATTTGTTCTCTCATCTCGTTCATCTCAGCAGTCAAGGGATTAGGCACTGGAGCCACAACTGGAGTTGCACTCGGGGCTGTTATGAGATATACGTACATAGATTGGGGAGGAGTTGTAGGTGTGCTGGTCGAAGGAACTTTGGCTTCCGCGACGTTGCACTCAGGAAACAATGGCATGATGGGTCTCGGTGCCAACTTTCCAGCAACAATAAGATTATTTTTCGCAGCGACAACCAAGGCATAAGCATAAGGAAGAGTCTCTCTACCAAGAGCCTGTAACATCATGGAAATATCAGGATTGATGGACTTTAAGTGGAACATGAATGCCAAATCCGGGGGCATTCGACTACCAACAGGTACTCTCTGTCAGGTCGAATGGAACCATGTGTTTAAATCAGGTAGAGCTTCATGAGGAGCTCACTTTATGCTTGCCAATTGATGATACAGTTAAGACTTGTTGCCAGCGTTTGAAAAAAAGTCATAAAATGGGGTTTCGAATTGGTCCTAAGTAGCAATAGTATTAGCTTCAAGAGTCCTATACCAGTTCAACACCTTTCCTTGGAAGGAGGCAACAATCAATCTGAGGGCTACATTTACATTTGACACACCATGTACTAGACATACGTCTACCACATCTTGTAGGTGTTTCGTCGGTGTCTTCGACTCATCCCCAAAATACTTAGGGATAACTTTTAGAGTGGAAGAAGGGATTGGGGCCCATACTGTAGGAGGCACAGGTGCTACTAAAGGACTACCAGCATCCCAAGCTACGTAATTTCTAGTGGCCATAGGTGCAGGAGAAGTAGGCGACTGTGGAGAAGGAGGAGACAGAGGAGGTGAAGGATTACCTCGGTGGCCTCTTAGATGCACAAAAACTAAGGGTGGTACGAGCTAGCCAGGGAATCTTGCAGTCTGTGAAATAGTTACAGGTCAATGGTTCATACACACTTATAAGATCAAGCGAACGTGTTAGTTCGCGTGCCACCGAGCGTGCCAAAAAATGAATTGTTGATGCAAGATTTGGCAGGTAGTAGCAATCTTATGGGAAACTTAACTATTGTGGGACATAGTGCGCTAGCTAAGTGACCTTCGGGGTTTTATCGAAGTCGGCTCTTCGTTTAGTGGGGGAGGTAAAAGGTTAGAAAGACAAAAAAACATGAAATCTAAACTACAGGCGATGCGCCAAAATCATAGACAAATTTACCAGAGCATAGTGTAGGATGCAAAGGCCCGAACCATCAAAATGTTGTTTATCAAGTAAATTTTCTCAAAAGCACTTTAAACTTAACAAATACCCTCTAATTTGCATAGCATAATCTAACATAACTTTAGCCAACACAGAGGAGTCGAAAAACATGATCTGTATTTACTTAGCTATGAAAGATCACAAAAGCTAAAGAACAAGCATTCATACATTATAGGAAAGTAACAACACAGGCTAACAGTTTTACTAAATACATGAAAAATAGAAAAGGCTGAATTGACTGGCACAACCTACAATCTTCAAGATTAATAAAATATTACAAAGGCTTTTCCTAGTGCTCAGGAGCTTTTAGCAACTTAACAACAACCTATAAAACAGAAAAAATGGTCCCATAAATAGGCCAGTCCACCGCCTGAATAACCATAGAGAAAGAAAGTCGTGAGAAAACATCGATGCGCCAAATCACCTTGAGCCGCCACTGAAAACAAGGATCACCCAGGAGCACGCCAACAATTCCATTGCATGGAACAAAAAACCATGCAACAACAGAAACGAACATGCGGCACCGTAGAAGAAAATGTGACAAGAAGCGAGTTCAAATGGCGTAGCAACAATTCCAAGATAACCGGTGCACAAAGAACTGCCACGTGTCGAGCAGACGAGGTCTGGAAAAAAGATGAAGGGACGCCCAACGAAAAGCTTCGAGAGGGAGCCACATGAACGACGTCGAGCGATAGAAACTGCAAGGTGGGCCCAACTCGGAAAGCGACCAGAGAAAGCCACACGTCGTGCAGACGGAGACCGACAAAAGTGAAGCGATATGAAAAACAAAAAGCTTCGAGAGGAAACAACGTGGAACATGTTGAAGGTTGTGAGCGATTTAAAGGTAAGGCACAACCGCGAAGATAAAAATAAAAATTGCAAAGGTAAGCGATTTTTTGTGAAACACATATAATGTTAGCACACTATTACGATGCTTACATTATGGGATTGCTCATAATATGAGCATGTTATAACGTGTTAACATTATATTTTTCTTTCTTTATCTATTTGTATTTCTCTTTCTCTTTCTCCTTGTCTTTGATGAAACTACATACATGAAATAAACATTTACGTTGGCATATATATATATGTGGACATTTACTTTCTTATACTTCAAGTTGTATTATATATATATATATATAGTTTTAGGATGTTTGAGAGTGGTTTCAGATCTCTAAGAGTTATAATGCAAAATCTAGTTTTTGGAAGATTTTATAATTTTTTAGACAATAAAATTTCAATAATCAGCATGTCAAATTTTAGTAATGAGCAATTTGCATCATCTTTCTCTATCTCACTCATTGTGTTTTCTCTTAACCTTAAGTGCATCTAAGGTTGTAATGAGCTAAATGCAAGAAACCCTACTCAAATGTGTTAGAGAAGGATTTCTAAATGGAATGAATGAGATCAACCCGAGAGAAAGTCAAATACCCTTAGGAAAATCTAAAATGCAATAATACCTTTCTTAGGGCAACGAGTAGATCAAAGATTGAAGATGAGAACACTCTAAAAATAAGTCATTAGGTAGTTGAAGAGGGCCAAATCAATATCCAAAAACCTTGAATCCACTATGTTCTTCCATTGGCATTAAACTCCAATCATTATGGTAACTTGATCAAATCTAAAATTCCTCTTGAAACCTTGTAAATTTGAATGTATTTTGGCATGTATAATTGTCTTTTGATTCTTCTCCTTCAATTTTGAAATAATAATCCATGTTTATATATTGGAACTTAGGATAAATTAAAGTTTAGGCCGACTCATTTAAATTTAAATTTTTGAGATTAAATTACCATCACTTGGCCCAAATTTGAAATTGTATCTCTAAAATTATAGACCGACAAAAATGGGAAATTAAATTTGTCGAGCAAAATAGTTGATCTAGGACACAATGTGCCCTAGACTGGCTTTCTCCCACTCAACAATATTTACAGGGGTGTTTTGAGTTTGCTAACATTAGGACTTTTTCATGGTGAGGGCGCTTTTTAGAGTTAGTTTGATGGTGTTTAATTGATAAAATTCTTTCTAAGGTAGTATAGACACATTCTCCTTGGTTGATGGGAAGTTTTATGGATAGGGATGTCTAAAATATATTGATGTAAATGGTCACTAAAGTCACTTCCAAATAGAGTGTGAAATTATGCAAGTTCACCTAAAAGGGAGTACAATTTTTGACACTACAACTTCATTTAGAGCACTAAAAGAAATATAATCTGGATGTCACATTCATATAGGACTCCTACATATTTAATTATTGTATTCAATCTTCAACATGACCATAAAATTGATTCAATCAAGGCCTTGTTTGGCCTAGAAGAACATGACACTTGCAATCTATTGAATTCTCCAAATATTTTTAAATACCTCTAGTCCTTAAGTGCCAAATAAACATAGAGATGAAGCCAAATTAGGTCATAGAAGTACATAGTCTATAATTAGGATAAAATTCATAGGTTATAGAACAAATCTACATTACACACAATTCATCCAAACTCGCATAATTGACCTTGAGAGAATAACAAGTTTGTGCATTATTCCAAAAAAATAGCACATCAAGGGTGCCTATTTCTCTATATTATATGATTGAGTTATGTGTGACACCAAACTTAACTCTTCATCATATATCCTATAGATAAGTACACCATCTCTTGGTATTTAATTTTCTAAATTAGCATTTATTATCACATATATGTGTCAAACTAAACTATTTAGATTAATTGCATGCTTAGTGATAAGATTCAAGCATTAAAATTAATTCTTCATTATAATTCTCACATATAAATAAACCTTTTGTTTATATTTAATTTCTTAAATTAAGATTTATTGTCACATCTATTTACCCAACTCACCTATTTAAACTAATTAAATATTAAGTAATAACATGTAATTAAATAACATGCCTAACACACAAGAAAATATTACTTTCATTTTTAATAAATTAAAAACGTTGAAATATAATTTTTATACATTAATTATAAACCACATTTTTATTCTTTATAATTTCCTCCATTATATATTAAAAAAACAACCTTATCTATAATTTAGATATTTAAAATGTAGATCCCATCACCTTCCACATAGTTCTGGTTTATTGAGATGGCTCGTAAGAGTGAAACACGGCCAATTGCGTCATCAACAAATTTTTTTATAATCGAACAACATAGCTGATCTTGTTCATCATTTTTTTTATTCAAATAATTTAGAAAAGTCGTCCGTCTCGTCAAGGAAAAACATAACTAGTCGAAAACACATACTTTGGAATGGGCAGTGGCTTCCACAGTCTCAATCGGAGCTAAACGACTTCTATAAACATTAAATGTTTCACAAGTCAAACAGTCCATCTTAAATACAACTCTGACCTACATATTTTGGAAGTCCTGATTGGTGATAAGGTGCACCAATTTTATACTATACTACAAGCGAAAAGCGGAAAGTTTTGATTTGAGTTTGTTTGAAGCAGCGTCGAGGAAGGATCTCTGGAAATTTAGTACAGCTGACTGTTTCCAAGGCGAATCCATGACTTTTTCTCTTTTACCTTCAATCAAAGCTGACAAAACCGCCTCGACCCATCGAATTCATCGCTAAAATTGATCACATGAAGCAATATTGCCTATAAGGTCTAACTGGGTTTCAGAGAACAGTTCTGATCTGAGTTACAAGAAGAACAAGATGAGGTGCAGCTCTTACTTTTGTATTCTTCTTTTGTTCATTGTAATGAATTTTTCATGTGTGATATCCGATGAAAGATGGCATTCCTGCAATAATGATTCAACTTACACCAACGGCAGTACATATTCTGAAAATTTCGAACGGGTTATGACTGATCTGTTTAGAAATACGCCTCAAAGTTCAGGGTTTAACACTTCTTACTTTGGTCAAACGCCTAACAAGGTCTATGGCCTCATGCAGTGTATTGGGAACGTATCAACAGAGAAATGCTCAGACTGTGCACAAGAAGCATATTATTCTCTGAAGAAAAATTGCGCTAACGACATAGGTGGTTGGGTATTGATGGATGACTGCTTTCTGCGATATGACAAGTCTGATTTCATTTCAACACAAGATGGCCGCGTATATTATTATATCTGTAACAACAATAACATCTCAGGGAATATGGATGATTTCAAAGCCACAACCTCTAGTCTTCTCTCCAATCTGTCTAATGTTGTCTACGACTCTGCAAATAAGCGATACGGTATAGGATCAGCCAACTATTCCACATCCCAATATGTATACGGGCTCGCTCAATGTTGGAGAGATTTAACCCTCGAGGATTGCAAAACATGCGTGGTTAATCTAGGGGACGACGCTGTGGAGAAATATTGTTCTGGGAGACAAGGAGGTCAGGTTCAATTAGGAAGCTGTACGGTAAGGTTTGAGATAAACCCATTTTTCGACACTACAGAGGCTTCAGCACCGACTCCAACAATTTCCCCACCTCCCACGAAAGGTCAGAATAAAACAATATGCACAGCTACTTCTTTTTTACATAAATGTTGGATTTACTTTTGCATTTGTTTATATTGAAAATAATCTACACTGCAGATAAGTCTTCGAAAACATTGCCAATAATTTTGGGAGTTCTGGGAGGCCTGATTCTGGCGTTGATTATTTGTCTAATTGCAATGAAGAAAAGAGTGAGATCTGCTATTTTTGGGAGGCCAGTTACTCTAGTTACCCACAACGAAGGTGCCACTTATAATTTCCATCTTTGTATTTTGTATTCTTTTCTGTTGGTTTTAGTATAACATCAAATTTTCTAAGTTTTTCCAATTTTCATTCATCAACAGAAATGGATGCATATTCCCCTGAATCCGGGTTACTCGTACACGACCAACATTTTATCATGAGCTTAAAAGAATTGGCAGAAGCCACACAAAATTTTCATGAAAATAACAAGCTTGGAGAGGGAGGCTTTGGACCAGTATACAGGGTGGGGTTATATCGTGTCCTTGACCTGAATTAACATGTTGTCATAGATTAATTGGGCTATTGTGGGGAAATTTCTGAAGGGGGATTCCAAGCTCTGATTCTGTTTTGATCTTTCAGGGAACAACTAGAGACGGAAAGGAAATAGCAGTTAAAAAGCTGTCTGCAAGATCTTCCCAAGGTAAAAAGGAATTTATGAATGAAGTGAAGTTGATGGCCAATGTTCAGCACCGAAACCTTGTGAAGCTGTTGGGATGTTGCGCTGAGGGAGATGAAAGATTGCTGGTTTATGAATATTTTCCAAACAAGAGTTTGGATGCTTTTCTTTTTGGTAAGTTTTTATTTTTATTTTTTTATTATTAATATTTTAAGATTGTTTTAAAGAGATTACAAAAGTGAGGGAATTGGGATGACAGATCCAGAAAAGCATAGACAATTAGATTGGCAAAAGCTTTATAACATTATCATTGGAATTGTTCGAGGTCTTCTCTATCTTCACGAAGATTCACAGATGAAAATCATTCACAGAGATATTAAAGCAAACAATATCTTGCTTGACGACAAACTCAATCCTAAAATAGCAGACTTTGGTTTAGCCAGACTTTTCCCTGAAGACGAGACTCAAATCCAGACCAGAGTTGCAGGCACATAGTAAACACCCCATTGATGATACCTCTGTGCTTTTGGTTTCGGATTAATGATGGTTAATGTTTTTTTATTTTTCTGAGTGGGGTTCTGTTTGTGGGGCAGCGGTTACATGGCTCCAGAGTATGCCATGCGAGGACAGCTGTCAGTTAAAGCCGACGTTTATAGCTTTGGCGTGCTACTGCTCGAGATCCTAAGCGGAAGGAAGAACACAGATCTCAATCTTCCCCACGAAATGCAAAGTTTGTTGGAATGGGTAACCAAATTATTTTACCACCATGAGTGTTTGTATTCAATAATGGTTTTCAACGGCAGACGCCAAATTTAAAACGAATTGATGATGTCTGATTTGGGATGCAGGCATGGAGACTGTACAGAGGAGGAAATGTGCTAACTTTGGTTGAGTCAAGAGTAAAAGAGAATTGGCCGCAGGAGCGCGTGGAACGATGCATTCACGTGGCGCTTTTGTGTGTACAAGCTGATGCGACTGTTCGTCCAGCTATGTCAAATGTTATTATGATGATAGCGAGCAATGCGGTGTCATTGCCAAATCCAACAAAGCCACCATCAGCGTTTTTGGGTGGTTCAGAATCAAGTGTGGGATTAGGGGTAGGAAGGTCTGAAGCTTCATCTGGGTCGGGCATTCCATCTGTAAATTACACCTCCATTACTGACGTGGGACCGAGGTAAGGTAGGTATTGAAATTTGGAGTGTCACAATTGCTGATAGAGGCAGAGAGACCAGGGACTCTTTTTAGCTTCTTTGAAGCAAAGCAAAAGACGCGAGCCTTACGTAGTTGTAATCGGTCAAATATTGAATCGTATTTAGCACACCAAAAACTATTTTTTAATTATTTATTATTTAATTATTTTTAGTGGAGATGAGTCCTGTCCATCTCATTTAGCAGCAAATGGAGTAGGTTTGAAATTTGATTGCAGTTTCGGAGATAGTGCTGGAATGTTGACAGCTATTCCTAAAATATCCTTTATTAAATTTGCAAATGATGAAAGCAATATATAGCTCAATGGGAAATCAATCGAAGGCTTATTATAAATATATGCTTGAAATTGTCTCAAATTAGAGTTTACAGATTTGGAAAAAGATAAATTTTAAATGTGTAGGGTATACAATTATAATTTCCATTCTCAAGAAACTTGTGTTTGAGGTTAGAATTTTCGCAGGGATATAATTTATTTTTTTATATATTATAAAGAAAAAAAATTTCAACAAAATTTATGTTAAATATTAGGATTCACAATTATTGAATGAGAGTCTTTGTAACAATATCATTTTATCATTTTGTTTTGACTTCTTCAATTCAATATGTTTGTAAAATTGAAATGGTGCACAATAGCATCTTATCCTTCTCATCCTTCTAAGATGGAGCATCAGCCACAATATTATCCTTCCCTTCTTATAGATGATCTCACTTATAACCCAACATCTTAGTGACTCCTTTTTATTGGTGTTCAGAAGATACCTACTACTCTATAAAATATTTTAATATATCATGGTTTGCCAAAAAAATTAAGTGTCTACCATTAAATATGTCCACCATTATTTCACTACATGAAGAATAGCTAGCATTTTCTTCTCATTCATGGGTTTGTGTTTATTCTTATCCTTCAACTAACAACTTTCAAAAGAAACGGATTTACCCTCCTACATGAGAATTGTTCCTATGAAGCATCAAACTCTATAATAAAATCCTTGGTGAAATTTGGAGTAGTGAGAACTAGTGGGGTACACATAGTCTTTGTCAATATGTCAAATGCTATATTAGCTAATTCATTTCATTGCAAAGCATCCTTCTTCAATGGAGCTTTGAGGGGTGTTGTTGTGCAAATACAGTTCTTCACAAATCTTCTATAATATCTAATGATTCTTAGGAAAACTCTCAAGTTTTTAATGGTTTCAGGAACATGTCACTCCATCATAACTTTAATTTTCTTATAATCAACATTTTCTCCTTCATGAGATACTATGTGGCCCAAGTATTCCAGCTCTTTGAGACCAAAAGCGCTCTTGGAAGGTTTAACATTAAGATAGTGTTATTTGAGAACTTGGACTACATGATGTACATGGTGCGAATGTTCTTCTTATGTCTTTCTATATATCAATATATTATCAAAGAACACTAATATAAAATTTTCTTAAAATGGATTTAAGATGGAATTCATCAAGCTTTGAGATTCAGATGGAGCATTAGCAAGACCAAATAATATCACTAGAAACTCATAATGATCTTCATGAGTTATAAAATTTGTCTTGAGAATAGCTTCTTCCTTAATTCTAATTTGTCGATAACCTTCCCTAAGATTAAGTTTTACAAAAATATAGCTCCAAGTCATCTAGTAAATCATTAATGACTAAAATAGGAAACTTATCTTTGATGCTTTACTTGTTGAGCTCTTTATGGTTTTTACTTGTTGAGCTATCTATGGTTTGGACAAATGCATCAAGTTTCGTCCTTCTTATGCACCATTACTACAAGTAATTAGTAAGCAATTTGGCTCTAACTAATGATACTTGCCTTTAGCATTTCCTTAACCATCTTCTTAATCTCAACTTTTTGTATGTATAGGTACCTATAAGACCTGAAGTTGGTGGATTATCTATGTGGCACTAACTAACTAGCATGATCCTAACCCCTTTTAAGACACATTTCTTTAGGCATATCTCTCAAAACTACTAAGTGGAAATCTATAATTGCATATAAAATTGGTTGGGTCGAATCATTTAATTGATCAATTACTAATGAAATTAGTTGGGCCACAAATCTATTAGCCCCTTTGTTAAGATTTTTTTAATTGATGAGAGCTTACCAATTGTGGGGTTTTTTCACACAACCTTTTTAGTTCAACCAACCTACCTTATGAGTGAAATCTCATGAATAGCTACTATAATTTCATCTCAATAGTTCCTAATGTATTGAGTCACTCTACTCCCAACACTATATCCATTGCACCAATGGGAATAATTTTTTTGACAAATCAAATTAATATTCTCTTATAGTCAATTTAATGCTATGACATTTTCTTGAATAGATAATATTACCCCCATTTATAATTCGTACATAGGATTCTAGAGTGTGGTGTATACAATTATCTAGATGTGTCACTAACTTATTTTAATGAAGTTGTGAGTGCTTCCCAAATTTATCAATATTGTTACTCTCTTTCTTTAGCAAATCCACCACCTTAAGAGTTTGTGGGCACTAACTCTATTAAGTGTGTGACGAGAAATGGTTGGTTGAGTATCTCCCAATTCCTCATCTAACTCATTATCACCCTCTAATATTGGTTCTTCCTCCTCCTCTTCTTCACTTGACCCTTCACTATAGAATAATTAATTTGTAAAGTGCATTTATTTCATTAACTATTATTTCTATTGAATAGTTAAACATAACCCTTTTTCTCCCTTTTCTTCAAATTATTGTAGAGTTAGCCTAGTAGGTTAAGGAATTTATTGTGTAGGAGAGATTTTATCTCTTATATTTACCAAACATTACATTCTATTGGAAATTTTATTCTATTTATTTTTTTATAATTATTATTTATGACATAAAATATGGATAGAACATGTATGACTTATATATGATCTGGGCCCATAAACCCCCAAATAATACCTCCAAATTGGGCATGGAAATGGAAATGGGGGACCAAAAGGGGTCTTGAATGGCCACTTTTTTCTAAAATCAAGAAAAATTGATCTTGGATGAAAAATTGAAGATAGTTGTGCTCAAAATTTGAAGATAAAAGAACAAGAGTCATAAAACTTTGAATCTACTTTCTAATTTTATTTTTTAAATGGTGGACATTAACGGGTTCAAATAGGGGGCCACACAAAGTGCTCTTATTTTTTTGTCAAAAAAATATCATAGTCCCTTGTGTGGCCCCCGTAAAATGTTAAATATTTTAGTATTTAAAAAATCACTTTGATAAAAAAATAGCTAACATCATGAAGTCTACACTCAATTTTTTTACTAATTTTTTACTAATTTTGAAAGTGGACACATCTTGAAAAATTAAATTGAGCATACACCCTCCTATTTTTTTGGAAACTAATTGAAAATCAATTTTTAAAATGTGTATATAATAGAGTCTAGCTTATAAAAATGTAATTTGTTTCAATTTTTGATGAACACGTGAAAAATGAAACCAAAAATACCATGCATAGGTTTTTGAAAAAAAATTAGAGACCCTAACAAAAGAAATTAAAGATCAAAACCTTAACATATTTGAAATGTATTAAAAAAATTGCATTATTAGAAAGCTAACTAAGAGTTCTTGACATTATTATGGTCTTTTTTAACTTGACATTGAAATATGTGTAAACCTGATGGAGAGCATGCTCAATATTGTGTCATTTTTGTAGAATTTATAAAGATAATGCATTTGGATATTGATGCGTAAGTCCAACCCTAAGTTTTGCATTACCTAAAGCAGATTAAAATGCAAGCGTGTTATAATGTACTCATATTTTTGTGAGGAAAAAATGAATCCTATCTCTTCATCTCTATCTCCAAGTATCTCTCTTTATCCATATCTTTTTCTAATTTTATCTCCATATCTCTATCTCCATCTTTCTCTCTCTTCCTACCCATCTCTTGAGCCCTTTCTTTACCTCTCTTTATCTCACTCTTTATCCCCTAATCTTTGGACCTATTTCTCTAGCTCTCCCTCCCTCCCTCCCACCCTCTCTATTTTTCCCTCTTTAGACCTCTCTTTCTAAACCTATCTCACTACCTCCCCCTCCCTCATTCCTTCCCTCTCTACTTCTTTGTATCTCATCTCTCTCTATCCATCTAGATATATCTCTATATATCTCCATCTCCCCTCTCCCTCGCTATCTCTCTACTTGCCTCTTACTCCCTCTCTCTAGCTTGCATTCAAATTTAGACTTATTTCATTATTGAGCCATACATGTACCCAAAATGTTCCTTAAAATTTCTTGATCCATTGGACCCTACATCTTGATGCTAGTCATGCTTTAGGTTTGAGTCTTTCTTATAGATATGAAAATACATGTATATGTCTAATTTGATCCTTATCACTGTGTTCAAGTTAGTTGAGTAAAGCTAAAGTCTAGACCTAGGCCATTAATTAACTTGATTTTATCAACACACTCAACCTATTAATTGAGTAATATTTGAATTCCAAACCTTGAAGATCAAGTACATTCTAACTCACCAAAGAGTTGAAGTTCGTGATTTGATCTTTTCCTATGTATGAATGCTTGGTTGCCACATGGCCACATTTCATTGGTTCGTGCCAAAGTTTCCACTTTGTCCTACACCCATGATAATTTTAAACTTGATTTTATTTAGTTATTCACACATAAATGCATAAAATGGGTCAATGCAGGTTCATGATGGGCCAAATAGGGCGCTTAAGTGGGAATACAAATATAGAAAAACATACTTAAGGAACTTCACATAAAAATTTGAATAGGTTATTAACATAATTTTAAAAATATGTAGGAATAGAATTTTTAACAAATTAGATTTAGTTTGTAAGCTAATAGGCATATTTTGGAATAAAGTAATTTTATTTGGTGAAAATTTAAAATTTCAATGCAACATAGTACATTAAAATTTGGAAAAGAAAAGAAAGTGTTTGTCTGGCCACCCTAATGATGAGAAAAAATAAATATTTTTTTTCAAATCTTTCAATATAAGTATAGGACATAGGCCTCGAATGTGACGCGAATATTTTTATAAATTTTTTGCAAGTAAATAATTAGTTATGAATTTTCTAGTAGGAATTTTTAAAAATATTAAAAACCATTTCTCCAACTACCCTAACTTGGTCAAACATGTATGGAATTCAATTGTTTTAAACTATAGTTTGTGAAGCATAGTGTGTGGTGCATCTTTCAAAAAATGTATAACCATTTAAAAGTTATAGATATTTTTCAATTAGCCTATCAATCTAAACTTTACACATAATGCATGTAGAAAATCAATAATAATTATCTATAAAATTCAAAATAAAGTATATCTTATATTGGTAGAATGCTGACAATTTTTTGAATAAACCCTTTTCGTTTCATCAAAATTAGATGAAAAAAGAGTCATCAACACAAAGGTTGAAGTTTGAAAACTCTTGCAATCCCTATAAATACTTTGGAAATGTTGAATTTTTGGGTTGGACACCCCCAAGACAAATCCCAAAGCAATACATGTAGTGTAGAAAAGTGCATACCTCTCTATTTTCACACTTAATTTGGACCTATTTTAGCACTACTTACATTAAATTCCCTTTAGGTCACTTATTATGGGCCCCCAAGACACATTTTTTTGTGCATCCTGAGGCATATTTCATCTATAAACCTGACCAATATCCATAAGCAACAATTAATATTGGTAACCCACCTTTTAAAATGGAAAATTAAGCCTTGTGGTACCAAGACACCCTTGGTGGCGTCTTAGTCCAACCTAGTGGGACCAAGATGCCACCTAGGGTGTCTTAGTCTTGAGGGCTTTATTTTTGGAAATTAAGAGCAAGAAATGAAAATCCTTGATTCAAATTAGTATTTTGTTGGCCTTTGGGATCTAATAACGGGGTTATTTGATAGGAATGCCTATAAAAGTAAATTTCACACCCCATTTTCACCTAAGCCAAGTAGAAGCAACTAAGTTTTGAAGAGAGAAAGAAAATTGAAGCAAGTTTGAAGGATAGTTTCAAGAAGCAAGGAATTGAAGTCTTGGAGCAGCCTTCTATTATGTTTTTGCAGGTTTTTCAAGTCTATTTTCAAGTCAAGATCTAGCATTTCCAAATATTAATGATGGATGCTTATGGAGAATCATGAGAGATTCTAGGTTGGAGATGCAACTAGCCATTATTCCAAGCCAAAGGAAGGTATATTTCATGTTCATGACTTATTAGGGTGATTAGAGATCTCCTTTGTAGGTCATTTTCATTTGTGTCTTAGGAATTCTATTATAGCACATTTGAATAGGGTACTTTCTCCATGTTCTAGCTTGCATAATCTTAGACACACTTAAGATTAGGGCACACACATTTCCATTTTCAGATCTATGCTCTTTCATCAAGGTTTAATTACCAAACAAGGGGTTTGACCAAGGCAATCCCCAATAAATAATCAATCAAATTTCCTTTGTTTATAGGTTATTTTATAGGTTAAGATCTGAAGACTTGGTGGAGAAGGAAGTGTAGACCCTGAATCTCGAGATCACATTCAAATATTCTAGAAATTCCAAATGGGACTAAGTCGCCACCTAGGGAGTCGTAGTCCTCGTGAAGGTATTTTACAAAGGTTCTTTCAGATTTGGTTCTGACATCCGGAGATTCTACATTTTCCCTGAAAAATAGCAGTGAGATTAAGTCAATAGTAAGGGTTTCTTAGTCATCCATAGCACTTTTTAATAGCTTCTTTTCATTTCCAAAATCCTCATTACATTTCCAAATCTTCCAGGTACACATACCCTAGCTTGTTGTTGCATAATTTCATCATTTGTATCATTCATTTAGCTGGCATTACTAGGTTTTCTAAGTTGAATGGTTATTTTTCTTTTCCAAGATTTTGCTTTGTGGTGAACCCCTCAAAGCTTAAAAGAACCCTTCATAGGTCTTCCTTGTTGATAATTTACTCACCTTTGAGGTTGATAGTCAATCTAATTAGGATTCCTAAGACCTTATTGAATGACCTAAGGAGAATAAGTGAGCACCCACACACACCTGTTTTCTTTACGATTCATTTTGGTGAACCAAACATCTTTGAGAATTCATTTTCTGATTTGGAGTCTATTAAAATCCTAGATCTAGGTTGCATTAATTCTTGCATTGAATCTTGAATTATTGAAATTGCATCTAGGGTTTCTCATATCTGCATTAGTGAAAGTGCATATAGGTTGAAATTTTTCTTTCTTGGATCATCTTATCTTATTGAAAAACTGAAAAGTGCTTTGCTCATCATCCTAATTGCATTTAGGAACATTTTCATTACATCCAAAATTGAAAAATTTGCATTCAACTTTGCATTCAATTGCTTGTCACTATGTAATTTTCCTTGCATTCATTTGCATAGTTTTCTATCTCAAAACATCATGTCCCTAGGTAGGCAACCTAGGAACAATGTTTACAACTTAGACTTTTTTTTTTGGAAAAAACCTTTACTATGACTAAAACATGCTTACTGGCATCTTAGTCCCTCTCGGGATTTTTGGTCCAGAATCCTCTCTGAGTTGTGTACTATTTGTTCTAGTTTTCTGAACCTCCAAATTTCATCAGGAAAACCAAGATGCCCTTCCTAGTGTGTTAGTCCTTGTGGAGTTTGAGGTTACATTTTTTAGGGTTAAAAAGTGATTTTTTATGCTTTTTTTTATTGTAGTTAGTTTGATGTTTCATTTTTCCAATTTATTGTTTCATGCATTTTCATAGTTCATGTTTACAATTGCTTGATAAAGATAGATTATTACACTTTCATTTTTTTAGACATAGATTTCATTTTTCGTTCATTAGAAAACCAAAAACATTAAATCTTAACAAGCATAGGTTCATGGCTATTTAAAGTATTTCAAAACCCTTTGTCCAAGTAAGCGTAACTCTCAAGCCTTTTAGTAGTGATGAATTTGATATGTTAGATGAAGCCCTTAAGGATTTCATCTCAAAAGGTTCATCCACTAAGGCTTGTTCAAACACACCTAATAAAAGAGAAGTAAATATCATTCAACCTCAACTTATCCTTTATCCACCTTCAAACAAACCTCAACCTACAAACAAAAGAAAATGTGTCACAACAATCAAGTTATAATATTGTTGCTCATACATATAACACAAGGAATAATCGACAACCTCAACCTAATCCCATTTCGTTACCATTGCCTAATCTTGTATTGCCTAGTGCTCCTCGTTTACCATCGCATAGTGAAAAGGAGAATGATCTTGTTGAACAACTTAAGAATACTCCTGCTAATATTTCCTTATGGGATCTTATTCAAACCTCACCTAGTTACCATACTATGTTCCAAATAGCCTTACAACAAGTTGTGGTTTCTCCTAGTATAAATGCAAATAATGTGGCATCTCTAATACAAGGAATGAATACAATTAATGTATATATTACCTTTCACCAATATGAGCTCCCTCCCTTGGAGATGAGAACGAAATATGATGCATTTATGATAATAGCTAGATACAACACCATGAGAATAAAAATTACCCTTGTTGATAATGGCTCAGCTTTGAATGTGTGTAGTGTGAACCGTGTATACAAGTTGGGAGTGAATAAATAAAAAATGAAACCTGATTCCCTATTGATTTGAGGATTTGACAATATAGGAAAGAAACCACTTGGTTTGATTACTTTACCTATTACAGTTGGAAAGGCTACCTTACAAACTCCTATTTATGTTATGCCACATGACCTTTCATACAATCCTCTTTTAGGAAGACCATGGATTCATAAGATGCATGTGGTGCCTTCGACTCTTCTTTGTATCATGAAGTATGTCTATAAAAACAAGATATACCATATTGAAATAGACCCCAAGCCTGAAAGTTGCTTGGAAATTGAAAAAGGAAACACCAGTCCTCTGGAAACATTAATTCCAACATCAAAAATTGAACCTATAAAAGAGGAAACATAAAATATGGAGACAGTGTCAAAATTAGAAAATAATGATCAGGGTTCCTTGGAATTCACACCTTCATTTATGGGAAAATATATAATCACGAGAATAGAAGATGAAAAACAAAAATCAACCAATGGTTATGTCAACACAAAAATCGGTAGAAAACTCACAAGCATCTACCTCATCTACTCTTGAAGAAGACACAAGATACACAACAAACTTCAATGGGATAAATTATTAACAACCACCAAACCTGAAAGAAATGGAAAATTTTTATGGGAGAGGTTAAGAACTTATGAAGCAATTGATCTATAGTGGAAAAGGATGTGGAAAGAAAGAACAAGGAATTTGTGTTCCTGTGGAACCTAACACGCAAGAAAAAAAAATTGGTTTGGGATATTGTCCCTCTAAAATAACGCAAGCAAACAAGAGACCTTCATTAAACATCAACACAGTTATGTGTAAACCAAAAATCAATCTTACTTTGAAACATCCAAAATTTCTTCGTATGAATTTTGAACCATCAAGGGAATACTTTGAAAATGATGAAGCCTTGAAACAAATGCTAGGATTTTATGATAAATCATCTACCCCTTCCCAAAAGAAAAAGGTTACATGTGTTATGATTAGAACCAAATAAAAAGATGGAGAGAATGGTGACATTGACATGAATAATGAAGAATTCAACCCTGAATTTTCAAGATCAAACGCTCTCCGGTTAGGGGATACCGTGGATATAGCAATGGACATAAATGATAAAGAGAAAGAGATTAAGATTGGGAAATTCCTAGATGATGGAGAACAAGAGGATACTTCAACTCTCCTTCATGAATTTCTTGAACTTTTCACTTGGACTTATTCAGATATACCGAGAATTGATCCTAAGATTGCAACACATAACATAGTCCTTGCTGAAATGTTAAGCCTATTAGATAGAAGATTTGAAAAATGAGCACTAAAATAGATTTGATAGTTAAGGAAGAAATTAAAAATCTCCTTGAGGCTGGTTTCATAAGACCTATAGATTATTCTCCTTGGATCTCAAACATTGTCGCAGTCACAAAACCTAACAATTGTATTAGGATGTGTACGATTTTTGTGATTTGAATAAAGCATATTTAAAAGATGACTTTCCCCTTCCTAATAATGGCATGATCGTAGACTCGACTACGGGACATGTTTTGTTGTCATTCATGGATGGATTTTTTGGATACAATCAAATTTTCATCAACCCTCAAGATCAATACAAAACAACATTCACAACTGTGTGCAGATCATTTTGTTGGGTTATGATGCATTTTGGATTGAATAATGCGAGTGCAACATATCAACAAGCTATGACATTGATATTTCATGATTATATACATAAGATTTTGGAAGACTATGTTGATGAAATTCTAGCCAAATCTTTAACAAGACAAGACAATGTGAATGTTCTTTGAAAGATCTTTGAACGAATTCAAGAATACAACATGAGATTGAATCCAAAAAAATGTGTATTTGGTGTAGATAGTGGAATTTTTTTAGGTTTTATCGTATCTCACAGAGGCATCAAGGGGGACACAAAGAAAATTTATGCTATAGTTAACATGCCACCTCCTAGAATTATCTATCAATTGTGTACCTTACAAAGAAGAATTCAATCCATTTATCGTTTCATAGCATCCTTACTAGACCGAACATTACCATTTACACATATCCTCAAGAAAGGCATACATTTTGATTGGAACGAAGATAGTAAATAGGCTTTTGAGAGTTTGAAAGATTATCTTGTCACTCCACCTGTTTTACAACTTGACATGCAAAATAAACCATTTATCCTCTATACATCAGCATCAACCCATGCTCGCGTAGCATTGTTGTCTCAACAAGATGAAAATGGTAAAGAGCATCCTATTTATCACATTAGTCAAACTTTTCTTGACTACAAGAGGCGATACACAACAATACAAAAACAATGTTTGGCTCTTGTATTCGCTACTAGTAAGTTGTGACATTACTTATTTAATGTCGAAATATAAGTGATGACGAAGTTTGACCCTTTAAAACACCTTTTCACTAAGACAGACTTATCAGGATGCTTAGCTAAGTGAGTAATGTTGTTGACAGAGTTTGACATTAAATTTATTTCATAAAAAGCAATTAAGGGTCAAGCCTTAACTGACCAGTTGGTTGATTCTCATTCTCCTTTAGTGTTGCCTAGTAATGATTCTTTCCCTGATGATAACGTGTTAAAAATCGAAGATGATACATGGGAATTGTATTTTGATGGATCTAAGTGTAGAATTGGCTTTGAATTAGGGGTTATAATAAAACCACATGCAAAAGAGCCTATTCCCTTATCATATCGCCTAAAATTCCTATGTACAAAAAACACTGTTGAGTATGAAGCTTTACTCGTTGGCTTGCATGCCTTTCTAATTATGGGAGCTAGAGACATTAAGATATTTGGTGATTCACAATTACTCATCAAACAAATAAATGAAACATATCAAACAAAGTATGACAAATTATCAAAGTACAAGGATCTCACAATGAAATTGTTAGAAGAGTTTGAATCATTCACCATTGATAACATCCCTCAAAAAGATAATAGTCATGCTGATGCAATGGAAAGTGCATGGATCTGTGACACAATTTTGGCTCTTAAGATGCCACTTTTATTTTGAAATTAACAAAATCTGATTTGCACGAGAAAATGAAGATAGTTACGCTTAAAATTTCAAGATGTAGCAAGAAAAAAAGTTGAATTGCTTTGAGTCTAGTTTCTAAGCTACTAATTTTTTTTGAAATTAATGAAGATTAAGGGTCTCAAAAAGGGGGGGGGGGCAAAATAGGTCTTGTTTTTATTAAAAAATTAGCACAGCGCATGAGGGCTCCCCTCCTTTTGATTAACTTTTTTTTAGAATTTCAAAAATCTCAATGGTGAGAAATTAGTTAACACAATGTAGTTTATCCTCATTCTTTCGGATAATTTTTTTAATAATATATAATATTTTAAGAATTTTCAAAGTGGACACATCCTGAAAACTAAATATTGAGCATGATGCCCCCTAATTTTTTTGAAAACTAATTGAAAATTGATTATTTTTCATCATGTGTATAATGGAGTCTATTTTTAAAAAATATAATTTGTTTCCTGTTTCGATGAACGAGTAAAAAACTATCCTAAAACTAGCACATGTTTATTTTTGACAAAAAACGAAGCATTTACAATAGAAGCCATGGATCAAAACCTTAACTAAATCAAAATAAAAAAGAATTATATATTTAGATAGCTAAGAGAGAGGTTAATACTATCACGGTTTTTTTATAAACTTTCATTGAAATACATGCAAATGAGACGAGGAGCACAAATGAAAATATGAGGAAATTTGGCACCCTTTCAAAATATCATGTATTTTTCATGAAATGGTTGTCCAAACCTTTGGGTCAGATGCCCAATGAAAAATCCAACCCATTGGGTTGGTATTTTTCAATGTAACCTATTTGGTGCTCACCAAATGTCATTCATGACTTTTGGAATGCATGTTTCTAAACTCTTTGATGTTCTCTTTCTCTGTCAGGGAAACTATATACATGAAATAAAAATTTAAATATAAGTTGACATTTACATATGGATATTTACTTTCTTATAATTTAAGTTACATTTCATGTATATAGGCGGGATGTTTGAGAGTGGTTTAAGATCTCTAGGAATTATAATGCAGATTTTAGTTTTTGGAAGATCATAAAAAATTTAGACTTAGTCAAATTTCAATAATCAGGAGATCAAATTTCATCTTTCTCTCTCAATCTCACTCATTTTCATCTCTTATTCTCTAGACCTCTCTCTCTCACTCACTATCTCCATCCATTTATCTAACAATCTCTCCCTTGAGCTCAAGAACTACGTCTCTACATGTCCATCTCTCTCCCTCCCTCCTTCCCTCTCTACATTTATCTATCTCCCCTCCCTCTCCTTTTATCTCTATATATCTCTCTCTACTCTCTATATCACCTCTCTCTATGCCTACCTATCCCTCTCTCCCTCTCTCTCCCCTCTTTCTCTCTCACTCTATGCTTCCCTATCTCTCTCTCCTTCCCTCTCTAGTTCTCTCTAACTCACTTCTCTCTCCTTCCCTCCCTCCCTCTCTAATTTTCTCTATCTCCCCCTTTCTCTCCTTCCCTTTCTACTTCTCCCTATCTCACCTCTCTTTCTCCCCCCCCTCTCTCTCCCTCTCTCTTCCTTTCACCCGCCTTTTCTCTCTACTTCTCGCTATCTAACCTATCCCTCTACACATACTTCTCTCTCCCCCCTCCTTCCCTCTCAATCTCTCCACCTTCCTCCTTACCTCTCTACTTTTCTCCCCATCACACATCTCTATCACCTATCTCACTTCTCTCTCTCCCCTTCCCTCTCTACTCTCTTTCTCTTTATCTCACCTCTCTCTCCCTACCTATCCCTCCCTCCTCTCTCTTATCTCTCTCACCTCTCTCTCTCCATCCCTACCTCTTCCTCCCTCTCTCATTCCCTCTATAATTCTCTTTATCTCCTTCCTCTATCTACCTAGACCTCTCTCTATTTTTTTCTGACATCTCTCTCCATCCCTACCTCTCCCTATATATTTTCTTTGATAACTACTTCTCTCTACCAATTTGTCCCTCTATACCTATTTATCTCTCCCTCCTTGCCTCCTCTCTCTCAATATCTCCACCTTCTTTCCCTCTCGACTTCTCTCTCTATCACCTATCTCTATCTCTCTCTCTAGTCTCTCTCTCTCTCCCTCCCTCCCCCTCTTTCTATCTCTCCTATCTCCCTCTCCCTCTTTCTATCTCTCATTTACCTCTCTCTACATATCTATCTCTCTCCTTCTATGTATCTCAACTACCCATCTTTACCTATCCCTTCCTCCTCTCTCTCTTCCACCAAACTTAACTCTACATCTCTCTATCTAACCTACCCCTATATAACTCTTTCTCACTCCCTCTCTTTTTCCCTCTCTCAATCTCTCTACCTTCCTCCTTATGTCTCTAATTTTATCTATCACCTCTCTCTCTCTCCCCTTCCCTCTTTACTTTCTTTCTCTCTATCTCACCTCTCTCTCCCTTAATATCCCCCCTCCCTCCTCTCTCTCTATCTTACCTATCTCTCCCTCTCTCCCTACCTCTTCTTCCCTCTCTCCTCCCCTCTCTACTTCCCTTTATCTCCCCCTCTCTCTCCTTACCTACCTATCTCTCTTTATTGTACTCTATCACCTCTCTCTAAATCCTTATCTCTCCCTCTATCCCTACCTCTCCATCTATCTCTCCTTCCCTCTCTAATTCTCTATATCTCCCCTTACTCTCTCTACCTACCTCTCTCTCCATCCCTACCTCTCCCTCATTTCTCCTTCCCTCTCTACTTGTGTATACCTACCTATCCCTCTATACCTCATTCTCTCTCTCTCCCTCCTTCCCTCTCTCAATCTCTCCACCTTCCTTCTTCTCTCTCTAACTTCTCCCTCCCTTCCCCTCTCTCCTTCCCTCTCTACTATGTCTCTATCTCAACTCTCTCTACCTACATATCTATCCCTCCCTCATCTTTCTATCTCTCATCTCCCTATCTCTCCCCTCTCCTTCTCTACCTACCCCCACTCTCTCTCTCTCAGGTTTCTCTATCTATCTCACTCACTCCCTCTATCTCTCTCCCCTCTACCCTTAACCCTTAAACCC